>MU159303.1:120943-143703 GCA_015888305.1 Antheraea pernyi | reverse complement strand
AGGGAGAAACTCAGAGCAGTTCCCAGGACTTGCGACCCAGGTGTAGGTTTAAGGAGGCCCCCTTTGAGATGCGCATCAACGCTCACCTTCACTACTCGAGTTTCCCGCCCTGCCTAGCCAAATTTGGTAGGAACCTGTTAGTGCAGCCTTTGATACTCGTTCTAAAATAGAACTTACTGCAGTTCTCGACAGGCCAAGGTCCTTCAGAAGGTTATAGAGAGGTTTCTGGTGTACCTCTTGCTCCTACTTCTACCGCGTGTAAATTAACCACATAGCCATTTTTATTTAGTTCGTTAGTTAGATCGTAATATTTATTTAATTTGATTGTGTGGTCTTTAGGAATGTTGGTTTCCCATGGTACCGTAAGTTCTACTAGTAATATATGTTTAATGTGTCTAGAAAAGAGGAATATGTCAGGTCTGGATGACGAAACACCAACATCCTCTGGGATTTTATAGTGCCTGTCATACGTATCCATTAAAATAGTCCAGTCAGGATTGAGAAAGGCTTGCTTTTAGAGTTCCATCCTTCATAAAGTAAAGCATCCTTTATAAAGTTAATTTGTCGTTTATTTGTGGTCAATCCTTTTTGGGCTCTAGCTACTGAAAGACTGATCAATAAAATAAAACACGTAACAATGATTTACAATAATAAAACCAAGCATGACTGACATTTATACAAATAGCGCTTTCGAATAAAAATATCTTAGAACTTATATTACTAGTTGTGCCCACGACTTCGTCTGCGTGGAAGCTTATGTAAAAAATCAGTGATTAATAAAGGCATCTGAATATATTAAGTCCATTTACTCGTACTTATCTCCGTACTTACGCCGCGTCGTCATTAAAACTACAATAACTTTCGATAGAGCGGACCGATTTTAATGAAACAAACACTAAGTAACTCCCGAGGATATGCTCTACGAGTTTCTTGTACCCTTGTTTGAATCCAGTACTTTAGCAGTGACGGATGTTCATACAAACAGACAGACAGACATTTCTAAAAATGATTGAAATGTATTCTATTATTTATTCCTAGACACCTTTTTTTTTTAACGTGGGGAAATCCCTTATGGATACGCCATTCTGCGAGATGACCTCCTCGCAGAAGGAGGCCATAGCTCGCCACGCCTGTTCGCTGCCAAACATGGCCGAAACCACACTCGGCAGCGATAAGTCCATTCCTACCGCCGCCGCCAGAACGCGGCGCTGTTCTCCACACGCAGCACACTCTATCTTCTATCTCTATCATCGGTATCTTCGTCAGCGCCGCACTTGTGGCCGGCGGCGGTCGGCTCCCTGCGTGCTTTCCGGTGCAGGTACCACCCGAAACACCCGTGTCCGACCAGTTCGGTTAAATTAGACTTACAAATCAAAGAAAGCACGAGCCAAATTCGGCAACGGTTGGGGAGCGCACTGAGGTGGCGTTAATACGTAAGTACTCAATTATTCTGCTATTGATTAATTAGCTGTTTAGTATCGTATTATAATTTGTCACAAAAAACGTATCGTTATTTTAAGTATGAGCAACGTGAATTATTTCACGCATATTGGTTGTTGTATAATGCTTGCTTTTTCACATCTTGTAATAAAACCGGAGGACCCTTGGCGTTGTCAATAGTAACGGGCAACTAATAATAAATAGCAGAATAATATGAACACCTCTATTAAAAAACTGTGTAGGCGATATCTGATATCGGTAACTATTAGTTGCCACTCGGAATGTATAATTATTTTTATCTGAGTCATGTTTCCTTAATGATATCTGTTCATTAACGTATCGTATATATATCAACGTATTAATATTCCATTTTTTATAAATAATTGTATTGCTTAGCTAAACCATAAGGATTTGCAAAATATATTAAAATCAATTTAAATTTTGGATTATTAGGTGGTTCACAGTGATATAAAGTTTTAATCTAAACATTATAGTATTGTTGACTTAAAATTTCTTTAGGCGCGGAAACGATCCTGAGTAAGGCCCAGAACTGTAGCGCACGGAATAATGATAATATAATGAATTCAGAAGACACATAAGGAAATGTTTTACGTAAAACTGTAAGAAACATACCCGAATTCAAAGTTATGTTTT
This sequence comes from Antheraea pernyi, assembly GCA_015888305.1. Lineage (NCBI taxonomy): Eukaryota > Metazoa > Arthropoda > Insecta > Lepidoptera > Saturniidae > Antheraea > Antheraea pernyi. The sequence goes on along the minus strand of MU159303.1, from coordinate 141,609 downwards.
TACAACGCTGTCATAAGAATACATATAATTATTAAATTATTATATAAATCAAAATTAAAAAGTTAACAACCTGTAAAATATAAGTGTTTACTTATATATGTATATATATATTAACAGGTACTTTTTTATTCCGAAGTCCAGTGCTCTTTGGATTTGGATATGGGGAAAGAGACGACGGGAAGGGCGATAACGTGATATACCCTTCCTTAATAAATATACTATAGAATTTAATAAAACCAAGCATGACTGACATTTATACCAATACCGCTTTCGAATAAAAATATCTTTATTATTTTACTAGCTGTGCCCACGATTTCGTCTGCGTGGAAGCTTATGTAAAAAAACAGTGATTGTTAGAGGCATCTGAATGTATTACGTCCATTTACTCGTACTTATCTACTTATCTCTCGTACTTACGCCGCATCGTCATTAAAACGACAATAACTTTTGATAGAGCGGACCGATTTTAATGAAACAAACACTAAGTTACTTCCAACGACATACTTCACGATTTCCTTGCCGAGGTTTTATTGTGAACTCAGTACTTTAGCAATGATTGATGTTCATACAAACAGACAGAGAGACAGATAGACAGACAGACATTTCTAAAAATGATTGAAATGTATTCTATTATTTATTCCTAGACACCTGCAACAATTTTTTTCAGAAAAATCTAAAAAGTACAGACCCTTTAGTTTTACAGTCTTATTGTATGTATAGTGGTTATTTTAAAGTGTTTTTTATCTCTCTCTCACAAATGCCACATAATTGCTTAATTATATTGTCCTTGTAACAAAGATGTAACAAACGTTTGGAAATCGACATACCATACTACGTTTTATTATTTCACGACTAATTAATTTCAATCCAATAAAAACATATTCTCGGATATTCGATTCTATAAACAAAATAAAACTTTATATGTAACTAGTGGGCCCAGCGGACGTTGTCTCGCCCTGATAATAAAAGAAACCTCGACGAATTTAAATATTTAAACCAAACTCATGAATTACTTTATCTACTGGTGAAAACCGTATAAAAACCGTTTAGTAACCATTATTCCCCTAAAGTATTTTAAACAAATACATTTTCAAATAAGATGATTGATTAAATATAAATAGGACACGTTTAAATAATAAACTTGACTCTTAAATACTATAAAAAGCAAAATGTGTCTGTCCGTGCATTTGTGTTATTAGAAATCGAAAACTATTAGACATTTTCAGACACTAAATTTCTTCAGAAGATACAATCTTTTCGTTCAATTTATTATATTCAAGAAGGAAATAGCTATTGTAGTTGTTTATATAACGATTATATATTATAATGATATCGAATAATGGTTTAGTATTTAATGAGATATTCATATGAATATTATCTGGATTCATTGTAGCCTTTTTTTTGTCTGTTAATTGCAATTTTGTCATTACAATTCAAGACTTAAGGATAACCATAAGAGCAACGAAGTAATAGTAATTTAGCTGTTTTTTTTTAATTTATTTCTAAGTTATTATATCTAATAATATATTTAATGAGATAACATGTTCAAGATAGTTTGAACTGTAACGTTGCTGTTCCTGTAATGCGATTGAATTCCCATCTTTGACTATTCAAAAACAATCCAAGAATTTTACTGCCTCTAACATGAATAAATTTCGAGATATTAATTTACTCTAGTCAGTGTGACATATTAAAAAGACACTATGAATTTTCTTATACAATTTAGACCATAGAGTAACAAACCCGCGCGTTTGTAAGTGTAAGCGGTTTCATAATTCTATGAATGTAGACAATAGTATCTCACCGGTCTGTTTACATTATATTTTCTATATACCAATGTACTAACATATATCCTAGTAATGTTTAAATTAACACCATGAATAAGTTAATTGTAAACGTACATAAATTATTAAAGGCTTTAAAGTTGTTTTTAATAACAACACTGTCCCGTTTAATATATTGATTAAAGTCGCAAAGTACCAGGGCGCCATACATTTAGAAAACAAACTTGAAACATTATTTGAATAATGAACCCATTTGCAACGCAAGTTCCAGACTCACTCAGTCCACTCAGTTTCATAGGCGCAACAAGTGCTTTTCATAATTGAACGCACCTGCCTCGTTTCGTCTCCGCATTTGTTATGCGGCCCTAGTACTTAACAACTGTTAAAGTTTTTTTTTTTTTGTAGGTACTCAAAAAGTAGACGCAACTTTCTTTTTGTAGGTCCCTTACAAATGTAATAAAAACTAAAAATATGGTCGTTACATGTTATACAACATATTCTTTAGTAAATTGCTCTACCGTTTAGTTTAGTGGTTGTCGAAAAGTTAAAACAGTTAAAAACCAGATGTCTTCTAGTAAACTTAACGCAATTAGAAACAGAGAGTCGCCATTTCATTCACTAGCTTTTGTCCGTGGTTTCTTTTGAGGTCATATAGATTTGATCTGTACCTACGGAAAACCTTTTTTCTAGACAAAAGCTACCCTATGTGTTTTTCTAACGTATATGCAAAATTTCAAGATGATCATCAATTATTTAATTAAGGCTTAAATAATAAATAAACAAAGTAACATTCGCATTTATATTATTAAAGACAAAAAAAAACCTAAACGATCAAGACGTGTTCACCTATTCGTAGAATTGGTGCACAAAAAACATAAAAGTATTAATTTCTCGATGATTAAACTCAACAAAACATCGTATAATAGTTGTGACGAACACAAATCGATAAATATCGTGAGACCTGTGTTTTCCTCAATTACCCGGCAGTATGATGTTTACAATCAAATGTTGTTATTAATTAATTCTTCTTTATCAGCGCTTCGGTTTGATAAATATATAAGAAGTATTAATATAACGATTATTCTCTTTCATTGCAACAATGTAATGACATTTTCTATGAATCCTTTAATTAAACAATTAAGAAAGTACTCCATATAACACAGTAGTTTTGTTTTGGGGTGTAAGGGGTGTCGAATAACATCGAAGACTTGAGACATCCAAGCTAACCTCACCTGCACGTGGTGCACCCTGCTGAATAACGAACGAGGCAATGGCGAAAGCGGGGTGGTAGGGTTTTACAGCTTGACTGGGTCGCAACCACCATGTATATGGCGAAAAAGCCCGTCATGGTGATTCGCGGGTTGCGTTTCGGGATCAGCCTGTGCATATCCAGCCTTTCGCAGGCCGGCATGACAGCGGCGACCGGCGATGGATACTGTGTCACTCGGTGGTCGCCATTGCTTTTGGATTGTACTGTGCTCACCATCAGGCATAGTATTTCAATTACTTACAATTAATTCAAATTTCAACCACTTTTTTTAAATGAATTTTACTTATTAGACTTTTTTTTTATGTAATATAATACTCACGATATCTTCATTTAACATAAGGTTTTAAGAAGCTATGATTTTTATAATCAGTACACAACACTGAAGAAATTTATATATTTGCTTTCGACTTTACGTTTTCCCTCCTGTGCATAAAACAAGATACAATAACAAACAACACAGATAAAGTTGCTGGTATCAGCTAGTACTTGATAGTTAAGTTAAAATATTGCAATTGAATGTACTGTCATGTATTTGCCCACATAGTTTACTTTTGACAATATAACACATTCCATATAATTAATTACCAACAGCAGAATATTAACACTAACGCTTGGACAAAGAGTACACCAATTAAGAAAAAAAAAGAATTTTGTAAATGAGTTCAGTATTTTACGACTTATAAGCACTCTTATAGGCAAGTAGATAACGAAACATTGCTATTTATAATATGTAAGAATAATATCAACCAAAGGTTTCGATATTTTGTGTATTAAGCTTTGGTTTTTTATTTGTCAAGGTTGATATTCTTGTCAATTTATTTATGCTAATTTTAATATTATCGGTTGATAGAATTCCTTTATAATTATAGATACAAGATTGTGTTATATAGATTGGAATAAGTATTTGATAGACAAACTCGTTTTATGGTATACATTTATTGAAGGGAAACGTATTATGGGAGAGATTAGAATTTCTCATCAGCAACCTTTCTGTGTGACGAAAAGTGTTGAGGGTAAACACTGTGTCGGTTAGTGTATTGAAAACACCAGTTTTTTCATGTCATAGTTGGCAAACGAGCATGTGTGTCGCCTGATGTTAAGTGATCACCACCGTCCATAACAACACCAGAGGAGTCGCAAGTGCGTTGCCACCCTTTGGGTTAAGGGTTAGGGGAGGTCGAGGGAGAGGAGATAGGAGAGGGAAGGGTAACAATGCAAGCACTGTTACTTCACGTCGGTGTTCTGTGAGAGGGTGGTACTACCCCATACGAACCGACCCATTCATACTGACACCAATAATAGCTTCAGCGTGGCTCTACCACCATTAAAAGTTCTTATCTGATCACCGATGTTAAGCAGCATCAGGAGCGGTTAGTACTTGGAACTAGCGGCTAGGAACAGAACGTGACGTCGGATTTTTATTTAAACGTTTCCCGTTGACAAAAGTTTCAATAGTGACATTACGATACACCCTGTTTTTTTAGATCAATCTGTACGACATCAATTTCTAAAGATAATAAATACATAGGTGAGGTGCAGCAAAAAATTCGGTACTGGCCATTTTAAAAAAATAATAATTTAGGGCTTTCAATCCACATAATATATCAGCCCCATTGCTCCTCAATCCTTCTAGCTCTATCATGAGAGTCGCTGATGAGGTGTCATTACAGCACCTGAGCTTCAACCGAACAGGGTTTAGCCAAGATGCTGTGACAAATACCTATGTTCTGGCAACTACTTTTTATACTACTCATTAACGGCTCTCTTTCGATGCACACTTAGCACACTCCAGTATCAAGTTATGCACATCCTCAATTTTTCTGCATTCATCGCAATTGGGAGATTCCGCTTTCCTCATTAGGAATGCAAAACTTATCTATGGATAGTGCCCCGAACGGAGTCTTAAAGCTACTTTAACACTGGCCATTTAATTTAGGGATATTTAAAAACCACTATATTTGATAACAGGACTTCTTGGCTTCATATAATTTGTATTATCTATTTGTCACTTGTTTTTACATTTCGGCACCATTTTCAATATTACGTGTTTATAGACCGCATCAAACTTTTTAACCGCTCTGAAGTAGATGCGCAGAACAAAAATGTAGGTACCAGAGGTACCCTACCCTATTTCTCCTGCATATCAATGGTTTGTTGCAAATCAGTAACATTCATTGCTATGCAGATGACAGTACTGTGGATTCTTTTTATACCAGTCGTGCAGGTGTTTCTCGAGAACGCGTTTATGAGAGCCGTAATAGACTTGTGTATGAGATAGAGACGTCTCTCGAGTGTGTCTCAGATTGGGGAAAACAAAATCTGGTCGAGTTCAACCCCACTAAAACGCAAGTCTGTATCTTCACCGCAAAAAAGACCCTCTTTGACGCAGTTCCTATCTTTCAGGGAGTCCCCTTAGTCGCCAAGCCTAAAATCAGTATCCTGGGTGTCGATATATCAAGCAACGTTCAGTTTGGTGGTCATTTGGAAGGCAGAGCAAAACTGGCCTCAAAAAAATTAGGTGTTCTTAACAGAGCAGGACGGTATTTCACACCGGATCACCGCCTTCAGCTTTATAAGGTGCAAGTCCGTCCACACATGGAATATTGTTCCCACCTCTGGGCCGGAGCACCTCAATGTCACCTACTTCCTTTTGACCGAATCCAACGTCGAGCGGCTCGAATCATCGGCAACCAGGTGCTCTCCTTAAGGCTAGACACTCTGGCGCTTCGTAGGGACGTTGCGTCGCTTTGCGTCCTCTATAAGATCTACCACGGAGAATGCTCTGAAGAACTGTTTGGATTGATACCTGCTGCTGAGTTCCGTTACAGAACGACTCGTCAGGGACTGAAATTCCATCAGTGTCATCTCGATGGTTGGAAGTCGTGCACTGTGCGCTTCTCACGTGCGTTTTTTCCGCGTACGACAGTTCTCTGGAATGAACTCCCAGCGGCAGCGTTTCCAGAACAATACAATCTGCCTTTTTTCAAAAAACGAGCCTATTCCTTTCTCAAAGGCCGGCAACGCATCTGAGATTCTTCTCGTGTCGCAGGTGTCCATGGACGGTGGTGATCACTTACCATAAGGTAACCCGCATGTTCGTTTGCTGCCAATAGTATAAAAAAAAAAAAAACAAAGTTATCCATAAGATAAACTGTCAAATGGATCGTTGAGTTTTACTGATATTTATCGTATGATGGTGTGTTCAGAAACGCCATGGAAGGAAAACCCTTTGGAACCGGACCGTTCGAGACCGTTAATGTTAAATTAATTAATCAATGTTAGGTTAATGACTTTCACTAATCTTAAACTAATCGTTTAAAATTGACGATAATTCAATAATTTTTAAGTTTTTATATTATTATGTGTCATGGTGGCCTAGTGTTTTAACCGGTGGAATATTATTCCGATGGCTGCATGTTCGAACCCCGGTATGTACCAACGAACCTTCGGAATACGCGTACAATTAGTACACATTAGACATTTAGTATCGGCTGACGGTGAAGGAAAACATCCTGAGGAAACCTGAACCTGAGAAATGTTCTAGTATTACTACTGTATGTAGTTTACGATGTACTATACGCACGGAATCCTACCGGCTGCGCCAGTCAAAACTCGGTATACTTCAAGGAGCTTTTTAAAAAGAAAGTACAATTTATTAGGTTGTCCAATACAACTCACAGCTCTTACAAGACTAACTTAAAAACTAAATACACTATATCATCGACTGTGTTATGCAGACCGGACGACCACCCAGTTATGCCGATGTAGTAATTCCTTATCTTTGTTCAGACGCGTATGGCCACGATTTCCGGCCTTATACCGGGCTGCATAACTCCTCCCCCCGTAGTTTCGGAACTATTGGGCGAGGTTTGTCTAGACCAATAGTTTCGACACATTGTATAATTCTTACACATATATTTCATACAAATTATTATAATGCTTATAGCTAAAAGTACATAGAGGACCAATGTACCGATACTTATATTCTGATATCTAATAGCACTTTCACTTTCGACACTAACACTTTTTGTTAACACATGGGATAAACTTTGGAGATCCTTTAAGTCCAATTCATCCAGATTCACAGGTCTTATGTTGAGCGGTGGTGTCATCGGGTTCAGCGAAACTTCAGGGAAGTTTATGATAGGTAGAGCCAATGGAGATAATGTTCTTATTCGTTTTTGAGGTTTCCTTAATATAACTTCTTTGATTCTAGCTTCGCAGTTATCATCAGCAGTAATTATATAAGTTCCTTGAATATGGTAATGGGTGATGTCGTCCTTACACTGTTTGGTGAGTAGTAAGGTAGATCTAGTATAGAGTATCCATCGGTTGGTTTGTATCTTTTCAATTTTTACTTCATTAAACTCTACCGATATTGGTTGGCAGTAACTCGTATTAGTATCGAAGTTCATTAGGCTGATCACGCAGTTATCTTTAATTAATAGAGGTGAGTGGTTTTCTTCACATATGAATAGCAACTCGTCGATCTCTTGGCATGGGTTAAGGAGCGATACTGTTTTCGAACCTTTCATCAAAAGGTAAGGATACTTAGGTAATATAATGGTAGTCTGGTTTAAAGGTTTAGTGATAGGTAAGGGGAAAAGCTTATAATAAGTATACATATTAGGTTCAACGAGAGGTATATCCAGGATAAACGTTATTTGATTTCCCTTTGCGTAAACTTTTAATTCTATACATTTCTCCAATTTCAGAATATTTTCGGCTTTGGCGGGGAAGGCGAGCCTGTTTTTTAATTCTATAATTTTTAACAATGATAATAATTCATCAGTGTCAATAATTGATTGATGTAGCGATCCTAATTTACTGAGAGATATAGCTGTTTCAATCTCATCCAGTGTTATATATAGAGTTTGGAAATTATGCAAAAATAGATTATACATATTAGAGGCTTTAGGGCCATTTTGATAGATCTTTGTATCATTAATTTGTTTTTTAATTTCCCAAATTTCTCTATCGAACTGGAGGAAATTGTTTTTGGTTACATTTAGATTTTTTACAACTGATTCCATCATTTCGGCGACTACTGTTATCTTTTTATTCATTCCATCTTGTTTCGACCTTACATCGTTTATTAACGTGTCAAATTTAACTGCATCGTCATTATCTAAATTTCCTGTAATTAACTTAACCAGAGACCCAATGGGATTTAGAATTCCTCGTTTGTGTTTTTGTAGTGGTAATATTTGATTTAATTTTTGTAATGTAATATTTTTGATAAAGTCTGTCTGTATCTTTACGTCGCTAATATCTGAAGGTAATGATTTAGTTCCGAAATAATGTACCATGTGTGAGTTTAGGCTAGCATACCGGTTTACATTGGCTTCTAAGTCATCACGAATTAAACTTAAGTCTAAAATCTTAACAATACTCCACTTATCATTTCTAATAAGAGCTTGCCCTTCCTTGACAGGAAGCATTCCTGGGTTATTATTAACCAGTTGAAGTAGAAGGGCCCGGCTGCTGGCTATCAGCATCAGGGACACGACGAACCTGCGAAGGGCGTTTTATGTCCTTAATAGGAGCTTTAGTGTTACGACCGTGTACCCTAACGGGCACTATATTCCTAACTACATCGCCTGTGACTTCTGCCTTTACGTATCGTGCTTTATCTTTACTTCTTCTTGCATTCACACCTTTTATAAATACTGTATTTCCTTCCTTAACATTAAAATCCCTTTCACCCCCACGTTTTCCTCTAATGTTTTCCTTTTTACCTATGATTTTGTCAGTCAGATACTCATATAAGTATTTTGTTCGCTTTTTGTGGTCCTGTAGTAAATGTTGCGTATAATCTTTGTTAAATTCGACGTCGAAGGTACTTGTTAAGTCGGTATGGCCAAAAGCTACCTCAAAAGGAGTAAGGCCTGTCGTCGAATGTATAGTCTGGTTGTATGACATAACTGCGTATGTCATAACAGACGCCGCATCAGTAAATTTGTGTTCATATTTTGCTAAACGGTATATTTCTATAAGGGTGGAGTGGAACCGTTCCACAAGTCCCATGGAATTATGGTTATGTGGAGTTCCAATATGTAAGTTAATTTTGTAAAAGCTAAGTGTTTCTTTTAGAAGCAAGTTGTTAAACTCCGTACCCGAATCCGCGCTTATTTTTCGTGGTACACCGTATATAGAAAAATACTTAATGAGGGCCCTTATTATCTCTGGTGTGGTCTTACTGTTAATTTCCATAGCTTGACCTAGCTTACTGAATGCATCGATTATGGTGAGGTATAAATTTCCCTCTATGGTGAAAACATCAATGAAAATTTCCTGAAATGGTCGGTTTTGTGTCTGTGTTAATTGCAATTCTGGTTTTATGGGTTTACGATCGTATTTCATAGTTTTGCAAGCTACGCAAGAGTTTATGACAGTTGCTACAATCACGTCCATATTATTCCAAAAGTATGTGCGTTTAATATGCATTAACGTTTCCTTTATACCACGGTGACATGTCTTCCCTATGTGGTATTTTAATACTAGTTCCCGTTGTTCCTCTTCGTTATCTACGTAAACTACCCTTCGTTTGCATTCAAAGATGTTAACGGAATCTTTTTTGAACAAAGAAACAGTTGCTTCTGCAAATTGTTTGCGATGTGTGTCGTGTTCATAATAAATGAAATGTTTTATTTTAGGTTTAATGTATTCCTTCAAAAATTGTCTCACCAAGTCGGGTTTATTTAAAGGTAGGTGGACCTCCAGTACCTTTTGCTTTGGTCTCGATATGTCTTTAACCGCTATCTCATCCCTATGCCAAGTGTATACAAGTATTTGAAGCGGTTTTGTGTCTATTGCTTCATCTAGAATGGGTATACCTACGGTATCTGTCTCGAATGCAGAATGTTCTGTAAACGTGTGTGATAACTGTGGTACCTCAGATGTTGAGATTGTGCTGCTAGTTGGAGAGGGTAAAGAAAACGGTGATCGAGGTTGATTTAAAGGGGATGCAGTTAATGTTCTCTCTGAATCTGACGATATTTCAATAGGACTTTCGGCTCGCTTATTCGTTCTTAACTTATCATCATTACTTTGCAATCGTTCAATTTCCCTTATCACTTCATCTATATGTTCCTGCAATTTCTCATTACTATCAACGTTTACCTTCATAGAATCTTTGTCGCTATTTCCTAATGCATTCAATTTAATTCGTGATAGAGCATCCGCAACACAATTTTGTTTCCCATTTTTATAAACTATATCATAATCAAATTCGGCTAACCGCAATTTCCATCGAGTGAGTTTACTATTAGGTTCGTTAATAGAGTTTAACCATCTTAATGGTCTATGGTCAGTGTATATAATGAATTTTCTGCCATACAGATAAGGTCTAAAGTATTTAACGGCCCATATTATCGCTAATAATTCCTTTTCAATAGTGCTATACCTAGTTTCTGCATCATTTAGTGTTCTACTGGCATATGCTATAGGTTTGTCTACCCCAATTGACCCTTGAGATAGTACAGCGCCTAATGCATAGTTGGATGCATCTGTGGTCAAGATAAATGGTTTAGAAAAATCTGGAAATTGTAATATGGGGGCATTTACCAGAAGTTCTTTGCATTGTTCGAAAGCTCTTATAAACTGATCGGTAATTTCAACTTTATTTCTTTTTTTTAGGCAGTTTGTTAAGGGTTGTGTTATTTTAGCAAAGTCTTTTATAAATTTACGATAATATCCCACCAAACCTAAAAAGCTTTTAATTTGTGTTGGTGTTTTAGGAATAGGAAAGTTTAAAACTGCTTGTATCTTTTCATCGTTTGGTTTTAATCCTTCTTTAGTAATCATATGACCTAGATATAACACTTCTTTTCGGAAGAATTCGCATTTGTCTAATGTCGCTTTGAGGTTCGTTTCTCTGAGACGATCAAAGACCATTCGTAACCTATCTAAATGTTGTTGTAAACTAGTAGAAAACACTATTATGTCATCAAGATAAACGAGACAGTGTATGCCTTGGAGTCCCCTTAACACACTATCCATCGCCCTTTGGAATGTAGCTGGAGCTGTCTTAAGTCCGAAAGGTAAACGCTTAAATTCAAAGTGACCAGATTGTGTAGTGAACGCGGTTTTATGTCTATCCTGCTCCTCAACTTCGAGTTGATGGTACCCGCTTGCTAGATCTATTGTACTAAAATACATTGATTTACCTAGTTTGTCGAATATATCAGAAATGTTCGGCAGAGGATATTTGTCGTCAATAGTAACTTCATTTAAACGTCTATAGTCAATTACCATTCTAAATTTTCTGTCACCTGTAGAGTCTAGTTTCTTAGGTACCAAATGTACTGGTGCACTCCAAGGAGAGTGTGATTCGGTTATGATGTCATTGTCTAGTAGTTTGTCAACTTGTCTTTGGATTTCGTCATTTTGAGAAGGTGGATGTCTATAGGGTCTTATATATATCGGGTCTTCGTTCTTTGTTCTAATCTGGTGTTTAACGCGGTCTGTAAATGTCAGAGGTAATTCGTCGCAATGAAATACGTCTCGATATTCATAACATAATTGCTTTATACACTGACGCTCTTCTTTGTTCATATGTTCGAGACGTAACTTTGTCAAGTTTTGTTTCAATATTTCATCTATCTCCAACTCATTCATTGTTACATTCATAGCACATTCATTACTTTCATACTTTGTCACCTTTATGGGCTCTGAAAACGTCATAGTAACTCTATCATCAGAGGTATTTTGTATGATATTATAAGCAAATGAGTCGATACAACTAATGATAGCGCTCGGCATGCGAACACCTTGGCCAAAATCTATATAATTTACGATAGCTTCTCCGTTCCTCATATCGGTTGGGATTTTAACGCGTGTTTCCGTTCTAGGTTCTAGTACTATTTCGTGCGGTGGATTGTATATAATTGGTATACATGTATTTCGTGTATATAGTAATTGGTTCTTCATGTCTATTGAGGCGTCGAGTTGTTTTAAAAGGTCCGAACCTATCAAACCATCGTATCTACTATCGACGTCATAAACATAAAATTTATGACTTTGTGAACTTTTAAATGTCTTTAGGAGTGGTATGTATATGGCTTCTGTGTGCTGACTGCGAGCATGTGTGCTAATTACCTCGAAAGGCTCGTACCATTTAAAATTTGAAAAATATTTATTTGCAATGGTAGGGCTCACGAATGATCGTGTACTTCCTGTATCTAACATAAATCGAGCTTGTATTTCTGGTATTTCTATATGTGGCAGTTTTAGAATGCCATCACAATTAATATGTATTACCTCGGTGGAAGAGGTGAGGCCTGTGTGTGAAAATTTTCTACATCATAAGAAGCGGTATCCTGATGATAGTTTTCAGAAGGCTCTACATATGATTCTGGTTGAATTTGAGGCACTTCACAATTATATGTGTAATTATTCTCAAAATATTCTACATTTTGTTGACTATAGCTATCCGGGGATACTTCGACTTCATTATTATAAAATATTTGATCATTATTTTCAGGCGTGGTTTCTAAAGTATTTTGTCTTAACGGGCGCGCAGTGCGCATAGATACGTCAGTGTCTAAATTTGATTTTTGATTTTGTATATTCTGATGAGGTATACCGAATTTAAAGTTATTTTGCGGCGGAGCAAAAGCTGGTTGTGGTCTCACCGGATTATTTATAGGAGGTCTGAAAGCCTGATTCTGTTGAGGGATACCGAATTTAAACTGTGGTTGTGGATTTGGAATACCATATCTATAATTTTGGGGACCCAAATTTGGCCTAAATGTATTTTGCTGATTTGGGATACCAAACTTAAAACCATGTTGCGGTTGATGTGGGATTCCAGAGTTAACATTTTGATGTGGTATTGAAAATTTATTCGGTTGATTTTGCTGTGGAATTCCAAATTTATAGCTTGGATTTGAAAAATTAGCGATTGGAACAGCTGGTTGCGTTCTGATGTTTTGATTAATCGAATTTTGTTTTATTTTATTTTTGGAATTATATTGATTCATAAAGTTTACCTCCTCTGTTACAATAGCTAATGCATTTTCTAAATTAGTACACTGTTTAAGTCTCACGATGCGAATTAAATCCTCAGGTAAGTTAAAGAGAAACACATTTAATGCCATATTATTATACACAATCATTTTCGCGGCTTTAACCCCCTCGTCTGTTAATAAATTGACCTTAGCAAATAGAGTACAGCGCGTGTGCTGTATTCTGTGACAAAAATCGATGTAAGATTCACCGGATTTTAACTTCATTTGCTCTAGTTCTATAGCGATACATTCTTCGGATCGCGGGTCGCCAAAATGTTGGATCAAAAGTTCTTTTAAGGAATCCCAGGACGTAATATCCTCCCTTTCGCTCAATAAAATTGCAGCTCTACCTGTTAATCGGCTACTAATAGCGTGAAATACATATAATGTTTGCGTTGCACTATTTGCATCAGAAAACGCTCTAAAAATATATTGCGCTTTCCTAATAAATAAATTCAGTAAGCCTTCCTCCCCCTCAAATTTAGGTATGAGGCATAATAAATCTTTTGGAATTGCACGTACGTGCTCCATGTTCTTAAAATATATCTTAATGTAATTACTTAATAATTATAACGTGTCAGATGCACAAAAGTGAAATAAGGAAAATCAAATAACGATTTCTCTAGCCAATAAAAATAGATGGGAAAAAGATGGACGTGAAAGGGTCTACTCACAGTGCACTCGAACCCATCCTTCCACTGTAGCTAGGCGGCCTTGATTTTTCACTGAGTCTTGTTGGTAGAGTTTACTCGAAATTGACGAATTTATTTGTTCGTAGTTTTTCCGTGCAAGTGCGAAGCGGCACAGTACTTTTCGATTCGCGTAACTGACTTTTAAGTTTACGATGTACTATACGCACGGAATCCTACCGGCTGCGCCAGTCAAAACTCGGTATACTTCAAGGAGCTTTTTAAAAAGAAAGTACAATTTATTAGGTTGTCCAATACAACTCACAGCTCTTACAAGACTAACTTAAAAACTAAATACACTATATCATCGACTGTGTTATGCAGACCGGACGACCACCCAGTTATGCCGATGTAGTAATTCCTTATCTTTGTTCAGACGCGTATGGCCACGATTTCCGGCCTTATACCGGGCTGCATAACTCTATTTTCGTTGTTTTCTTTTTCTTGTTATTATTAGAAGACTCATAGACTTAGAAAAATGATGTTTCTATGGAAGGCGTTGGTTATTACCAATTATTTATTTATTATGAATGTATTTTATTTATAATAACAGTATTGTAACACGCATAATATCTGCTCAATATATGCTACGAGATGTATCGCACAGATAGAAAAAAATACTGCATAAGGGGGATCATTCAATTAAAGTACGCGATCACCTAAAACTCAAGTGATTAAATGTTATTTGGATTTAATTACAACTGATTGAAATACATGACGTGGCGAACTGTAATTATTATAGCTTCATCTATTACTCCATTGTTCGACTACTGTTGTCTATTTCTAGTTTTTACTGTTGTTTTATCACTCAGTAATGATTCTATTTTTATTGTCTTTTCATTTTTATCTCTAAATTTTTTCTAATAATCTATATGCATGTGATCTCGTACGTAGGTATATGTCTGTTCAATTAAAACAAAGCGGTTTTGCAAGATCATACAATCGAAGTCGTATCTTTATTCTACAAAATCTTCTGAAAGTAGTAACGTTGTCGTTGTACTGCCACATTCTTATTACTTAATGTAATATCCAAATATCTACTTGAATCATAATTGATTAAAAAATTAAATTACGATAATAATATTTTGTATTTATTTTGTATTAACTTCTTGACTGTACTATGCGCAAAACCGAACTTAAGGCTATATTAAGAACGGCCATAAAGTATGATGCGGGCTATACGTCACCATATATTTAATTTGAGAAAAAAATTGCTTTATTATAATTTTAAGTGTAGTTTAACGCTTTGAAGCACTAAGGAAGTCGACTGTTTTAGCTAGTTCGCATAATTCACACAAGGTCCCGGGTATTATGTTTTTTTCTGTACAAACTATTAATTTAAGTGAAGATGAGGGTTATATAATCGTGATTGATGAATATTGAATGATCCGTTTAACAGGTAAGATTTTTTATATAATAACACGGCTTGTCTACATACTGAAGCCTAAAATATATAAACATTATCTATAAATGCAATATATAAAGAAAATGTAGATGTCTATTATAGTAACATTTTGGCGAGATCCAAGTTGCAAACATCAGTTACTTTGAATACAAAATTACAAACGGCTTCATGACTATTTTTTTCACATATAGCTATTAAATTACAGTGTTAACTTTTTATAACGAATTTCGAGGGACCGAGCATTTTCTTTCGTTATAAAGAATTTTCGTTACACCGAGAGAAGAGAACAAATAAATGGATTTGTGGTAAACCTCCTGCAAAAGATCCCCATTTGCCCCGCTTCAAGTGCCTCAGAACGACTCGCTCGCAATGCGCAATAGCCTCAATATCTTAAGCATAGATATTCGCAACGACATCAACCCTAGGGATTACATCGAAAGCGTGATCTTCACTGCATCACGGAGACTCGGAATCCTGAACAGTTTTTCACGCGTGAACAGCTATATCTCCTTTATAAGGCACAAGTTCGGCCTTGCGTGGAATACTGCTCGCACCTCTGGTACGGTTCCGCGAAGTACCTCTTGGCTACTCTGGACAGGCTGCAGAGACGGGCTGTCCGCATTGTGAATGTTGTAGACGTAATAGTGTATATAGAGCCACTTCAGTTACATAGAGACATAACCTCACTGAGTGTGTTGTACCGTCTATATTACAGCGAGTATTCCGAAGAATTATTTAATTTAATCCCTTCCTCCCCTTTCCACAACCGAACCACGCGCACTGGGCTTCTGAGCCACAATTTTAGTCACAGCCACAGTCAAGGTAATGATTGGAAATTAAAATTAACATCAATTCCTGCCTTATCGACTAAAGATGAAAGTTAAAAAAATATATAAATTAACAAACCTTATTTTGCACATTGAATAATCATAATAATCGTATCGCAGATATCACAATAACACAATGGAATAATCTTATCAAATTAGTGTATAAACGTGTAAAAGAATAAAATAAATAAAGGGTGTTAAAACTTATAAACACGAAACGCATCTTAGAAACAATTTATTGTGACAAAAATGCACAGTGATCCAAATATCACCCAAAAATGACAACAATTGTGTAAATATATAATAACAGACATACATACAAGAGGTAAGAAGACATTGAAAGATGCAATAAAATCAAAATATTTCGAACGGATTAAACAATGTCATATTATAACAACTCTTTCTTCTTCTTCTTGTTTTGGCTCCGCAGATGCATTTGCCAGTGTCAATGTTTTGTTTCAATGGACATTATAAAATATGTTCCAGAGAGTTTGTTGATTTCCATTGTCGAGTAATTAATTCAATATTCTAACAAGATGGTGGCTCCCTTGTTAGAACTTTCCATGGAGTTTTTGTGGCATCTCAGAATTCATGGTCCGTGGTATTATTTTCTATTCACTTCACTTATGCACAATAAACAAACTATATTACATAAAACACCACCAATTTTACACAATATAGAGTCAAGTAACACAAGATTATGAATAAAAAATAAAATCCACTACATGACAGACTAAAATCCCGCCAAAAACTCTATTATAACAACTCACTAACGGGAATAAATTAAACAAAATAAAACTTGCATCATAACCTTATCTTTTGTTATATTTATTTTCCTTATACACATTCTGTATAATAATGAACATGAAACAAAACATCAAGTACGAATCAATATTCATACGTTGTTTACTTATTTATTCCCATTATTTTACATTTTAAAAATATACGATACGATACAATAATAAAAAGGTTGATTATAAATTGTAAACTTACAAAATATATTAGTATACAATATTCTCAAACTAAAAGTATATAGACCACACACTATCAAAAAGTTGATTTAACAGCGATGGATTCTACATATGACAGCTGCCACCTAAAATAGTTATACCTATTGCAAAACTTATCCAACATTTTTAGGAATATTCGAAACGTTTGTCAAAGATTTAAAACAATTTATACTATAGCTGAATTAAAAAATATATGAATTATTACAAAAACTTGTTTTTTTTTCTTTCAAAACCGGAAAGCGAATAACTAAGTATAGTCAGTCAGTCACGAGCGGACGCTCACAAAACAGTGACGATTGGTGTTATTTTACCTCAAAAGTTGTCAATTTTTTTAATGTGAATAAATATGGAGAAACTGTGTAATATAATTGTAGTATTACTTTGTGCAGGTAATATTATTTATACTAAGAAATTATTGTTGTATTTCTGAATTTATTGTAGGTTATAACGGGATTCTGTTTATGATACTTTCCAACTAAATGATATTGGTCCTTAAGTTTAATGTTCGCTTACATAATATGGTAATTTATATCAGGAAAATACGTTAATTTATCTATAATATTATTATTCATTGGTGTAGCTACAGTATACTTAAACATTGTTTTCTGTTTAAACTATTGTTGTCCCGATTGACTCACAGGTACCTTATTAGGAAGGTTATAAATAACTTTTTATTTATTATAAGAGAGTGTTTTATATCCTGTATTATGTTGGTTAATAAGCAGCTTCTATAGAGTTCCACAAGGTTCATATTTATATTTAATATTTACATTCAAAAGTATTGTTAATTTAATACATTCCTTAGATTTCTTATTTGCTGATGACATGTGAGACCTTTTTATATAGAAATTTCATCAGTTTAATGGTCTAATGTGTTTTGTAAACAAAATAAAATATTTATAAAATTTTATAAAAATTAACTTTTTATAAAAATACTTAAATCCCAGTTTTGACGGTAGTTATCATAGTATGGACCCTGAGGACTTATTTTAATTGCAAGATGATATATTTATCGCTTCAAGATAATATTTATTTTGGTACTTGTGTATTAAATGCACCGCGCTCGCCGACCGCTGTCGTGGCCGGCTCGCGTAATTTTTTTCGCAAGTCTAACCTAACCGAACTGAGACGAAAATCTTTTGTTTTAACTTAAAAATCATTAAGTTGGTAATATACAAAATTACCAATGATTGTTCAGAAATGACACATAACCTCAAAACTCTGATCATAAATATCTTAGTAATTATGACTTTCTGCGGGGAGGGAAAATCTCCCCTTTCCCCCGCTGCTCCAATCCCCTACAATCATTATATCAAGATGCGAATTTCAAATGCAGCACTTGAAAACAATATTAGATCCTAAAAGACTTTAAAAACAAAGTATTCAATAAGATATAGGTGGAAAATGGGTTGATATAGAGTTTAAGATAGAATTTCTTCTTTTTTTTTCTCGACTCTTTTATTTTAGTTTGGTTAGGTTAGACTTGCGAATAAAATACCGGAATTTTCAATATAATAATTAACCAGTAGAACATTCTCATTAAAAGTTTTAAAGTATTTTAATAGAATCTGGTCTTTTAGGTATAAAATTCAAGACTATAACACAGACTTGTACTTACTCTTGCATTTTCATCGCCTAACTTTCATTACAATGATAATTTAAACAATTACCACATCACTCCTTAGAAGTCTATTAGCGAGTTTTGGATAAGATCTTTCTCCATAAAGCTATCAAACGCAATTGACAGCCCTCAGTTATTCGAAAACAAAAGCCATGTTAATGGTGTATCAAAGATAACGCGAATTTCTGGCATTTTGTAATATACACCTTTTGCAAGGACAAATCTTACATACTACTCCACTATACGCAGAGTATCTTATACTCTAGGTCCTTAGTTAGGTCCAGGACCTCCAGGGGCCTACGTTGGCGTGACAAAATGGGGTTCACAATTCGTAAGCGGGGTCCACAAAAATTTATCTGCTTTCGATAGTGTAGAACTAAAATGTTGGTTTGACTTCAGTTATCAATGTAGGCTGATAATATTTAAGAAGTTCAGTGAATGTTAGTTGTAAAAACTGGCATATTCCATGTTCAGTACAACGTGTCGACACTTGCAAAATTGTGAGTAGATGTCAAAAAAGTAAAATTGGATGATATCAATTTTTGACATCCACCAATACCATAACCAATCAAATGTTCACGTTTTTTGTCAGGCTTAAGGAATATGCTAGAAATGTAGCTGCAGGAGGTCCACCGAAACCAGATACATTTTGAAAGTGGTCTATGAGAAAAAGTCTGGAAGGTTCTGCTGTAGGTGAACATTTTTCCAAATGCATTATCATTTAGAAATATTTATATATCTATGAATACTATTTTTATATTAAATGATTATATAACAAGGCTTTTGTGAGAGAGAAGGCTTGCATTTTACCTAGTTACTAACTAGACAAGTCCTGCAGTGTTATGTATTTTTACATTTTATAACAACGTTTTAGTTTTTATTGTTTCGTTCCATATTTTTATACCTGTAATGTTTGATTTTACTCTGTATACTTTGTTTTTATATAAATCGTATGTAAATGTCATTTAAATAATCTTATTGTACCTAAAACTGGCACACAGCAAATACAGATAGCTAAATTTAATTTTTAATTTTACTACATCCAAGTTACGCAACCAACTTGAGTTTTTGCATAAATCTTAGATTTTGTATCTATTATTATGTTGATAGCTTTAAAACCGGTTTTGATATTTAATAAACATGTTTAATAATCAAATTTTATATCTTTTTTTATGGTTAGTAATATAAAGTAATATAAAAAAATTAAAAATTGTACTCAGCGACACTACTGATCCTTCTAATTTTGCCTACTTAGGAAGTAGTTAAAGTTTATCTAAATCAATCATTTTTATACAAAACCGGCTATGACCGCGTGGAACCTAATGTAAAATAGAAAACGACTGATAACTACTAAATAAAGTGACTGAATGGTACTAGGAGATATGTTTTATTATTTCCTTAAGGTTTTATCGTGAATGCAGTACTTTAGCAGTGATAAGTGTTCAAACAAACAGACAGACATTTCTAAAACCGATTGAATTGTATTTTATTACTTATTCCAAGATACCATCAACAATTTATAAAGAACAGACACGTTAGATTTACATTCTTATTATATGTATTATATTTTGGGGTGTAAGGGGTGTCAAATAACATCTAAGACTTGAGACATCCAAGCCAACCTCACCTGCACGTGGTGCACCCTGCT
This sequence comes from Antheraea pernyi, assembly GCA_015888305.1. Taxonomy (NCBI): domain Eukaryota; kingdom Metazoa; phylum Arthropoda; class Insecta; order Lepidoptera; family Saturniidae; genus Antheraea; species Antheraea pernyi. The sequence continues at coordinate 121,345 of MU159303.1, read as the reverse complement.
GAATAACGAACGAGGCAATGGCGAAAGCAGGGTGGTACGTACCGGACGGTGTCCTCGGCGGCGGCCTGTGTGCTCGCCGGCTCCCTGCCCTGGGAGCTGGAGGCAGGAGTTCTCGCCGCCGTGTACGAGTTCACGGCGGCGAGGAAAAGAAGGGGGGAGCCTCCGGCTCCCAGGGAGGTAGGGGCGGAGAGACGGCGTCTCAGAGAAGACGCCGTCCAAAGGTGGCAGCAGGACTTGGCGGACGAGCGGTTCGGACGGTTTACCGTAGACGCCGTCCGCCCGGTCCTGCGGGAGTGGATGTCCAGGGGCTGGGGCTCCCTGACGTTCCGACTGGTGCAGGTACTCACCGGACACGGTTGTTTCGGGTGGTACCTGTACCGGATCGCACGCAGGGAGCCGACC
>MU159303.1:72995-120667 GCA_015888305.1 Antheraea pernyi | reverse complement strand
GACGAGGGGGGGCAGCCGGTGTGTGCCCGGTCTGCTTCTCTATAGGTAGGAGCCCGGCGGTCACCTTCCGCCGGGCGGACCGTGGGGGCGGCTCTACAAGGTTGATTAGCTTGTTCAATCCCTTGCCGCCCCCACAAAACGGTCTGTCGGTACACCGTGGTCTGTGCGAGTCAGACATAACCCACCCTCTCCCCCGGGAGGGTGGCGAATCCATAAGGGATTTCCCCACGATAAAACAAAAAAAAAAGGGGGGTAGGGTTTTACAGCCTGACTGAGTCGCAACCACTATGTATATTGCGAAAACGCCTGTCATAGTGATTCGCTTTTGCGGGTCGCGTTTCGGGATCAGCCTGTGCATATCCAGCTTTTCGCAGGCTGGCATGACAGCGGCGACCGGCGATGGATCGTGTGTCACTCGGTGGTCGCCATTGTTTTTGGACTGTACTGTGCTTACCATCAGGCACATTGCAGTCATTTTGCCGTGCTGCTATAAAAAAAAAAATATTAATTAGATTGTCGTTAAACTGTTTTTCATTTACAAAGAGACATCGAGGATAAAAAGAGATGTTAACATGATCTCTTTCTGCATCTTTTCCGTAATTTACATTAGAGGTCAAATATTGTAGTACACCTCGCAGTATAATAAGGAGTAACAAGGGTTTAAATTATTTACCGAATACTGTTTTAGACGCCATTTTACCTTATATTGTGAATATATCACAAAAAACATTCCAAATTGGACTTTATGGCCGGATCTTATTCTTTTATGTAGTGTCTTTATATTTTATTCATAATCTTGTGTTATTTAACGGTATGTTTTGTAATATTGATAAGATTTTACGTAATATAATTTGCATACATGAATTCTGAGATGCCACAAAAACTTCCTGGAAAGTACGAACAAGGTGGCCGCCATCTTGTTAGAACATTGAAATTATCGCAAGACACTTGTAACATTATTACCTAATTGACAATTGCAGTAATGGTCTGGAAGATTGGTTACCAAAAATTAAATTAAATAAACATTCCAAATAGTTTTGATCAATAATCGACTTAATTAAGTATTTAATTGCCTTTGTAATTAACACCTCTATTCTCTATTCACCTCTATTCAAATTACGTTATGAATGAATTCATCTTTTGCGAATCAATGTTATTTTAAATACCAACTACATAAAAATACGGTCGTTAACATTGATATATAAAAACCAAAGATGCACAGTCAACGGTTCAAAACCGTCCGAATAAAATGTGCACACAATTGATAATTATGCACACATTTCAAATAGAATCTCGTCAATGACGTCTTTGGAATGTTTGTACACTGCTTTGTAACTTTAAACAATTCGCATAAGGTGGATTTTGCAAATACATAAGTTTATAGTATAACTATAACTAATTAGGTATATCGGTGAGCTTTTGCAGACGGTTTTGTGCGTTACTTTTATTCGAGACTGTGCATTTCCGATTTTTTTTTCTCGAATTGACTAGGCTATTGGCCCAGCAAGGTCTTAACAACTTCACCGGACTACTAAGGCGAGCGTTTAAGACACTCAGCCGATTTTATTTTGGTAACTAGCTCAAGGCTGCACAGCACTCCTCGGGAATCTTGGGTTTTTTATATATCAACGGTCGTTAACGATAAATTCTTATCGATTACAGTGTCTTCAATAGAGGGACGTCGAATTGAAAAACGGCAAATAGAGACACCGGCGACATCGAATAACCCTATGTGTATAGTAAGAATCAACAATACCAGGTCTTTCCTATGATAAGTATACATGGAATAGTCATATCTATCTCACAAGCCCGTCTTTCCATATTATCAATAAATCAAGTCAAAAATAAATTACATATACTAACACTTTAACGTCAACTATTGACATTATTTCTACTAACTTACATACGCTACCTTTTACCCTGTTTTCCTATTTAATCGTGTGGCTAATAGAGTATCCATCGTTTATTATCGTTTTTTGGATTAATTAGTATTTTTGTCACTGTGAGGTTTAATTGTGTTGATGTGCGTTAAAGTCCCCCAAGATCACCAATTCTGCTGTGGGAAACTGCTCCTGTGCGTCATCTACTGCCCTACTCATGTAAACACAATTAAACCTCACAGTGACAAAAATACTAATTAATCCAAAAAACGATAATAAACGATGGATACTCTATTAGCCACACGATTAAATAGGAAAACAGGGTAAAAGGTAGCGTATGTAAGTTAGTAGAAATAATGTCAATAGTTGACGTTAAAGTGTTAGTATATGTAATTTATTTTTGACTTGATTTATTGATAATATGGAAAGACGGGGCCTCGTTATATCGTCTATGCCACGCGCTCCACCTCCACCCAGCGTAAGAATTAAGCGCAAGGTGTGGCACTATTCGTCAGCAGATTGGGATGGAATGCGGGATTATTTCGCTTCCATTCCTTGGTGGCAACGCTGTTTTGACGGGAAGGACCCTTCAGCGATTGCTGATGCGATTGCCAACGAGATTGCAGTTGCAATGGAATATTATATTCCTTCCTCCGTGATCGTCGGTAATCGCAAAGGACGCCCTTGGTACAATCGCGAGTGCGCCGATGCAGTTAGCAAAAAGCAAGCCGCGTATCACGAATGGATCAAGGGTCGCGCAAATAAGGATCCTAATACCAGCTTCCTCAAATCAGCCTATAACTCTGCCACCAAAGCCTGTAAGAGGGCATACACTAGAGCGAATGCCCAGCGCGTTGCACGCTTAGGTCTAGAACTCGTAAGTCATCCGACTAATAGTCGAGGCTACTGGAGTCTGGCCAAAGCTGTGCAAGCCAATTTTTGCATGATACAGACGGTAGAACACGCTCAGAGAGGCAATGTCTCTGCGCAACTGAAGCGGCTCTATAAATTGTGTAATGTCTGAATCATTAACAATGCGGACAGCCCGTCTCTGCAACCTGTCCAGGGTATCTAGTAGGTATTTGGCGGAACCGTCCCAGAGGTGCGAACAATACTCCACGCAAGGCCGAACTTGTGCCTTATAAAGGAGGTATAGCTGATCTGGCGTGAAAAACCGTCGCACCCTGTTCAGGATTCCGAGTCTCCGAGATGCAGTGGAGATGACGCTCCCGATGTAATCCCTGAGATTGAGGTCGCTGCGAATATCTATACCTAAGATATTGAGGCTGTCTCGCATTGCGAGCGAGACGTTCTGGAGAGCACCTGTGTTTTGTTAGCATTAAACTCGACCAAATTGCTTGCTCCCCATGTTGATATGAGATGCAAGGACCGGTCGAGTTCAATCACAAGATCCTGCCGTCTCTTTTCTGTTTCCCCCCGACTGCAAGAAGGCTTGCATGGATGGTGCTGTCATCTGCATAACAATGAATATGGCCTAAAGGCAACATATCATTGATATGCAGAAGAAACAGAGTAGGTGAAAGTACAGAGCCTTGGGGGATTCCAGCATTTACTGACATGAGCTGCGAATCACATCCATCGACAAGGACACGAATTCTGCGCTCATGTAGAAAGCCAGAGATCCATCTGCATAAATTGTCGGGGAGACCGTATGCCGGAAGCTTGGACAGAAGACCACGGTGCCAGACCCTATCAAAGGCTTTGACAACATCGAGACTGATTGCCAAGGCCTCGCCGTGCTTGTCAATTGCCTCCCCCCAGCGGTGTAGTGCGTAGGCCAGAAGATCACCCGTTGATCGGTTTTGGCGAAAGCCATATTGCCGATCATTAATCAACGAGTGATCCTCGAGATAGCGGACAAGCTGGGTGTTGATGATCCGCTCCATTAACTTGCACAGCACTGAGATTACGGCAATTGGGCGATAGTTATTGGGATCAGACCGATCCCCCTTCTTGGGAATCGGTTGCACGTTGGCCTCCCTCCAAGCCCAAGGCACGACACCAGAAAGATAAGACAGGCGGTATAGGCGCGTAAGTACTGGAGCCAACTCGGCTGCACATTTTTTTAGTACAACCGCTGGGATACCGTCCGGACCACTAGCCTTTCGGACATCGAGCGATCGCAGTTGTTTAAGAATGTCACGCTGCCTGAACTTTAATTCAGACATAGTGACACCGCAGCAAGGAATAGTGGGCGGTTGCGCTTTTCGATCGTCGAGCCGAGAATTAGCCGCAAAGAGATTAGCTAATAATGTAGCTTTCTCCTGCGGTTCGTAGGCCAGTGACCCATCAGAGTACCTCAACGGTGGCATTGTTGGATGACAAAAATTGGCTTGCACAGCTTTGGCCAGACTCCAGTAGCCTCGACTATTAGTCGGATGACTTACAAGTTCTAGACCTTGGGCACGAACTAAAAAGTTCGCAACTTCTTATCTCTGCCGTACCGTGAAGCTGTGGAACAATCTCCCGGCCAGTGTGTTCCCTCCTTCCTATAATATGGGGTCCTTCAAGCGTAACGTGAAGAGACATTTATGCAAGCCGGCATGACAGCGGCGACCGGTGAGGGATAGTGTGTCTCGCGGTGGTCGCCATTGTTTTTAGATTATACTGTGCTCACCATCAGGCACAGTAAAGTCACTTTGCCGTGCTACGTTAAAAAAAAAATAATAATAATGTGGAACAGTGCTTGTCAGTGCTTCAATCAAATAATATCACTCACATCACTGAAACTCTAATAATTTTCAACTCTTTCTATCTACTACTAACAGCGTCATTCTGCCATCAAAATTGCGTTAAAATAAAAATTGTCTGTAACATAAACATTTGAATAATGTAATATAAATAGTAGAAGACAATCTCATGCACGTTAATTGAATTCTTAGCTAAGTATAGCTTTTATTATTTCCATTAAACAACTGATAGGTATAGACACAAAGGACCAAGGGTAGATGAGTCGGGGGCCCATCTCTCCATTGCACTGGTTCAGCCGTCTGATATACAGTCTAAGTGTGCCAGGCTGTCTCTCTTTATAGCGCGGGAAGCCGGGGTCGGCTGCCGGAGAGACATATGTGCTAGCTGGTTCGAGCCCGCGTCACTCCATTACGACAGCAGAGGGTACACCGTGGGGTTTTAATCCGTACGAATCAGACATAAAACCCTGGAAGGGTGGCTTAACCGTTAGGGATTTCCCCACGTTAATAAAAAAAGGTATAGACACAAAATTGACAATAGTTAGCCTCTATAAATATCAAGTCATTCATGTACGTAGATTGAATCCACAACCTCTCGTTTCAATAATGCCGCTTACTATCATCACCGTAGCATGAAGCCTCATTTATATATATTGTATAATAAGAATAATAATCTATACTATATGATATCTATGATTTTATAATATGATTTTTTATTTTATATATTTTTTTTAATTTTATTTTATAATTTTAACTACCAGTAGTTAGATCACACTAACACTAGTATATAAATATTAACTTGCTTAAAGGATATATTAAAACAAATTTAATCACCTATTATTTATTACCAGGTTATTTTTTTCGAACTGCACTACTTATGTCAAAAATGCGAGTCTGAAAACCATCTATTGCCATCTATTGGTGAATATTTTAAGCACCGAAGTTAAATTTGAAAAAATATTATATAATTCTATAGTTTATCTATTAAAGAAGGCTATGACGCTTGAGATCGAAGTAATTACTATAACAAATGTAAATCTGAAAGTATTCTAAGTGATATAATATAACTCGTGGAGATGCTATCCGTGCCGTGAATGTGAAAAATTAACAGCATTGAAATCGCGGGCCACAAATAGCGTAAAATAATTTAAAATACACATTTTATTATTTATTGAGATTAATTATTTGTCATTCTCATTCACAAACACTGATTTTTATTGTCTTGCTTGGTTGTAAAGACTACTACGAATATTACTCCAAATAATTTCGAGAATTATTTTATGTCCTGTAAAAATGAACGTTAAGAATTAATTAAGAAATAATGTCTTAATTTATTTTTAGCAAGATGAAACTGGAAGTTGGAAAAGTGCCGTAGTACATTCACCGAACGTAAGTATCTTCAAAGTGAAGTAGGATTAAGCTAATGACAATATTCTGTAACCTAGACCAGCTCTCCAATCATTAATTTCATTCGAACAAACTGATAAAAATGTTTTAGAACATTATTCTTAAGTAAAGGAATTAACCAATTCAGTATGTATTGCAATTTTTATTGCAATTATAAACAATACACCTTCTAAATTTAAACTAGCTGACCCAGCCACACGCTGCTGTCGTTCAGTCATAACATATTAACAGAACACGTGCATCAAACTGTAATTGAGAAAGAAATTAAAAATTAAAACGTACAGTGCAATCTATAACTTTCGATTCTACAATTTTCCGTCAAGAAACTAATTTAAAGCGCCATCTATTCGAGACTGATGAAACTTACAATTAATAACAATAATCAACATTGACAAACATTTAATTCGTAATTAAAAAATATTGAGGCCATTAATCGTAATATAAATTATCCTATCTCTTAAGTTGAACCATATTATAGATATATAACAACTGTCATAAAGATTGGTTGAGTAGTTTCGGAGTTCATCGTGGACAAACATGATGAGACTGGATTTTTATACATCTAGATTGCTATAACATGTCTAGATTTTTTCAAAATATTAATATACATTAATATACGGATACAGACTGCATTATATTGCAGAGCGAGAGAACTGAGACAATGCTCAGGGCTTGCGACCTAAATACAGGTTTCAGAGGTCCTTTAATGATGCATCGACGCTTACTTCCACTGTACGCACTTCTCTTCCTGATCGTCTTAAAAACTGATTAAGGATTCTTTAAATATACTGTAAGTAGGAGACCTATCGCCAAGAACATATAGGTGCGTCCCGGCGACTGCATTTGAGAACTTTGTGTACTGACTGAACTCCTAAACGGGTGGACAGATTTTGATGAATTTTTTTATGTATATTTAGATGGGTTCAAGAATGGTTTAGATCCATAAGTTGACTCGATAGGTGGCGCTGCGTTTGACTATTAGGTTTTTTTTATAATCAAGACAGGACAACGTCGGGCGGACGTCGAGCCCGCTAGCGACTCTATAATTTTTTATTGTTGTTCTGTTTAACCACAATGCTATCTCATGTTACATGTTAATCTAGTTCGTTCAACTTAGTTCTTAACTTAAAAAAAGCACTGTTGTTCTATTCAATATTACGTTATTTAAGTTTTAATTAACTATGTATTTATTAGCACTACTCGATCAAAAATGTGTATTTTCTAATCGTGGAAAAGTGGGGCAAGCGGTACACATGTTTGTCATCAGTGTATAAAATATATTCTTTATAAAATATTATTATACATATTAGTTGTAAATAAATTAATAAGTACAATAAGTATACAATAAGAAATATGTTTACTTGATAAAATACAAACATTTCAGAGATTAGGTGATGACTCCGATGAAGAGTACAATGAAGTATGTGTACCAGACGTTCCAAGACTACCTGATGTAGTTATAAATATACCACAAAGAAATGAGAATCGTGAGTACTATTACCAATTAACTCATATGTTTAAGCAAATTATTTCAATAATAACTACTAAGCTCTTTCTCTTAATTTTCAATTATTGTTGATAATTAAATGGATTTGTAATTGGGAGATTTTTACGTTGGCTTTTATAGCATAACAATTATAATATGCACGATTTTCTGTATTTTTTTTATTAAATACACGTGTTTTTATTTATTTTTCGAAGTATTTTAAATTTTTTTTTACTGAATTATTTTTGCATTTCTTTAACTCTCTGTAATTTCTTATTGTATTAAATTATCTGCATTCAGTTGATAAATTAAAATGATTATATATATCTGTGTTATTATAATCAACGATATAGTCTAATAAAAAGATAATTTACTAGCTTCTGTCCGCGACTTCGTTCAAGAGAAAAAAATACCCGATTTTGAAAATTCAACATTGGTGCTCCACTCCTATTGATCTTAGCGTGATGATATATAGCCTATAACCTTCCTCAATAAATGAGCTACATAACGCTTAAATATTTTTTCAAACCGGACCAGAAGTTCCTGAGAGTACCCCCTACAACGTCACAAATTCACAAACTTTACCTCTTTATAATATTAGTATAGATTATTACCTATTGGAAATTTAAAAAAAAATTGGAATGATGTCCCTAACGCGGTGCGTGGTAGTAGTTGGCTCTTAGAAGTCGTCACGTAAAGAAGCGTTATAACCTTTACGTGCGATTCTCTCTCTGTCTGTCTCTTACTGTTGTGTACAAGTGTGTATGAGCAAGAATCGTGCACTGCCGGTTGTATAACCTTGATACTGATCGATAGTAAATAATTTAATGAAAACACAAATAAAAAAATCATTGTTTTGCATCTAATTCCTAATAAATGAGTATTCCTCCTAAAATATTAAAGTTTCTAATTTTATTATTTACATTATTTGTAATATATAGAATAATTAAAAAAATAGAGAGTACATAGAGAGAAAAAGAGACAGAGAGTTGTATGGTAGGCCAATAATGACTTTTTTTCGTATGATGAAATAAGTATACAAATGTATTCGGAGTTGGTATAAAGTGTAAAAGAATTTCGTTACTGGCAACGAACATTTTTTTAATATTCTAAAATAAGAAAAAACTTTTTGAAGTAACATTTTTATAATTTCATCTTCAGAATCACCCCAGAATCAAGCGGAGGGGACACCCGACATACAATATCCGCCATATTCAATGGTAAGACTTATATCCAAGAAATCGTTACAAAAATATTTGATCACTCCCAAGTATTTCGATAAAAATGTGTGTGATTTAGAAACTATATATCAGGTATAACAATTAACAAATCTATTGGTACTGCTTTAAGCTAGTTAAATGATCGCTATATTAGACAGGTGGCGAGCAAGTAGGCAATTTTTTTTTTCGTTTAATCTAACGCTATTAGTCGCAAGGTTCCTTCAAACAACCAAAATTGCAACTAAACCAACGGTAGCAAACTGACCAAACCTCAGCTTGGGCTATTGACTTGCATGCAAATTCTACGAATTTATATCTACCTACTCAAAATGAGTTAACCATACGTGTGTGCAATATATGTATGGTAGTAGGTCTTTTAAATCCATCGCCCGCTAGGTACCATCCTCAAGTTGACAATCTCTCGCCAAGCACCCTTTGGTATGTTCAGGCAATTGCACGTGAGAGCCAGTCTCCCTTTAACAAACAGGTTTATCATTTCAGACCTCGTTATCATATAAGATGAAATGAGATTGTGGTCAAATACTAAAACCAATAATGTATTAAAAATATGTACGAATCTGACAATTTTTGCTAAGTTTAGAAATATTCCTTACAGAACTTATTTTCTTACTTACGGACCAAGTGTAATATACAGCGTGGTACTACAGTAGCTTATTATCTAGTGAATGCGATGTTACTGTATAAGATAAGTAACGTACTCCATGGCTGCACTCTGAGAGATCAAACCTAATGCACGTTTTCATCCCCGTAATATTCTTTACAACACGTACAATTCCCTCTATACACTCATAAGGTCACCGCTACCTTAATTCGAAAACCAAATAAATGTATGCAACAATTTTGATATCTTCGTTACTTTAGAAAATATTATTAGAAAGCTAAATAACACCCTTAAACTGTATCGGTATTAAATTTCTCGCAATCGACTTATGTTTGTGATTTTTTTTATTTTATTGTATCACGGCAAAATTACTGCTCCATACCTGATGGTAAGCATAGTACAATCCAAAAACAATGGCGACCACCGAGTGACACAGTATCTATCGCCAGTCACCGCTGTCATGCGGGCCTGCGAAAAGCTGGATATGCACAATATGACGGGCTTTTCCGCCATATACATGATGGCTGCGATCCAGTCAGGCTGTAAAACCCTACCACCCTGCTTTAGCCATTGCCTCGTTCGTTATTCAGGTGGATGCACCACGTGCAAGTGAGGTTAGCTTGGGCGCCCCAAATCTTATGATGTTATTCGACACCCCTTACACCCCAAAAGTTGTTATTAGTTTTATTAGTATCAACAACTTAATTTTTTATGCGATTATTTATAGGGTAAAATAAATTTCATTCCATTTCTTTCATGTCCAACTACAGAACGTATCACCATCTCCGTCAGATCCAGGTCATCATTTCGACGCTTGCGCCCTTTACGATCCTCCGACACCTAACTTCAGAGAACCGGGTAGACGCATCAGTGATATAAGTACGTAAGACAACAATACTAAGCATATATCTACATAAATCGTTGTAATATTATAAATTATCAACTACCATATTGTTCCTCTTTTCAGAGTATCAAGAATACATTTGGAACGTTAAAGTAATGACGGAAAGGAAAAGAAGAGAGAACCTTTGTAAGATATAGAATTATTTTGTTGACATTTCAATTCATTTTGTTTCCTTCTGTCTTCATCCACACCTTTCCGAGATTTATAAATTGTCTTTCATAAGAAATATGTGCACTTTTCAAATTTGATCTCTAATTTTCTGATGATATATATTGTTCATGTATGAAGTAATTGGATTTCGAAAGCTTAACTACTGGGTGTTACATAGATTTATCTAGTTAAAAGTTTATATCATGGTCAGTTCTTATTTTCTGATTCCCAATTAACGCTACAAGGAAGGCATCATACCCATATGAACATGTAAAGTCTAAATTATGATTTTAAAACGCCTTGTGGTATATTTACTGAAAATAGGAGATAAGAAAATATTAATGGAGAATTGTGTGATATTTCAGGTAACTGGCAAAAATTTCAGCAAACTGGAAGTACAGCTTATGGTCCCACCACACCGGGTGGACGGGAAACTATGCCTGGTGAATTCCCACACATGGTTAGTTTAAGTTTCCTTGCTTATTTTAGTTAAAAGTATAAAATCTTAAACACTATGACCATTATTAAATTTGCTCATGTAATGTTGTAGACAGTAATATTTTTGTAAACATTTTCCCTTTGATGTTATGGCGTGTAGCCATTTTTTGGTATGATCAATGTCAAATACCTTACCTATTTTTATTGCAAAATAATTTTGTATTAATACTCTTACTGTTATAAATTTGATTTCTATTAGTGCAATTTGAACCACAGATGAATGTAGACATACTGTATTATCATGATTAACCTCTCGGCCGGTTTTTTAAGATCCAAAACGCAAAATGGCAGATCATGTTTTTAGATATAATCCATTTTTTTGCATTATAATTTTACATTGCATAATTTCGTTATTATTCAATTTTATCAAAATTTGTAAGTAATTTATTTATTTTTAAATTTACACATCAAACAGTCTACTGATCAGTGCATCATTAGGTCTACATCCGTTTGTATGGGGCTTAAACCCTTATGGTTTTGGACAGTCCAGGAGTTAAGAATATTTGATAAGCTTTATGTTTTTTTGTTATATGCAACTTTACATCTATGGTCAGGGTGCCGTAGGTTGGCTATCGATAACAGGATCATGGGTGTTCAAGTGTGGTAGCTCCCTCATCAGTCCCAAATATGTCCTCACAGCGGCTCATTGCACATCTGCACCGGCAATCGACACGCATCTCGCTGATCATATACCGAGGATCGTTAGGCTCAGTCACAAGAATATCATTTATGGCGTAAGTAATAGTATATTTGGAATAGTTTTATTCTTCAATTTTATATTATACTAGTTGTACCCGCAACTTCGTCCGCGTGGAACGTTATGTAAAAAGCAGTGGTTAATAAAGTCATATGAATGTATTAAGTCCATTTACTTGTCTACATTTCTCTCGTACTGACGCCGCGTCGTCATTGAAACTACAATAACTTTTGATAGAGTGAACCGATTTTAATGAAACAAAGACTAAGTTACTCCCGAGGATACGATTTCTTATTCTTAGGGATTTTATTGTGAAGCCAGTACTTTAGTAGTGATGCGTGTTCATACAAACAGACAGACAGACAGACAGGCAGACATTTCAAAAAATGATCGAAATATATTGTATTACTTATCTAAACACCTGCAACAAATTTTTTCTCGAAAATCGAAAAAGTCAGACACGTTAAATTTACGTTCTTATTATATGTATAGATTGATGAACAAATTTTTCACTAATTTTAAGCCCTAGAATAATTGTTGATCCACAGTTTTGGATGCGATAATAAATAAGACTGCCAGTAACAAATTATATTGAATGCCTTTGCGAATACGCGAATCCTTAAAGACCAAGTTCAAGGAATACGGTATCTTGACTCTGCCCTCACAATACATTCTTGACAATTTAATGTATGTCCGTAAGAACCTTGAAAAGCTAGATTTCGTAAAAAACCGGCACAATCTAAATACTAGAAATTGTGACAAACTGGTTGTCCCACGTTTTAGACTTAGTAAAACCGGTAATAGTTTTTTGGGAAATAGTGTTAGATTTTACAACAAAGTCCCAAGGGATATTACCGATTTGCCGGATTGCGAATTTAAGCGCCATGTCAAGCGGGTTTTAGTGTCACGTAATAGTAAACCAAATCGAGTTTCTTGCCGGTTCTTCTCGATGACTGGGTTGTTTTCCGAACCGGTGGTAGTTTTGGCGTTCATGAGTGCCTTCTTAGGGCCTAAATTGAATAAAGTGATTTTGATTTTGAATATGCCAAAAAACTTCACCACGCCAAACATACTACATAAAAATCAAATAAACAATATTTGACCCCCTTAAAGGCTGAATATTTTCTTCAAATTTATATGGGACTACTTCTGAATATAACCAATCCAAATAAAAAAAGAATAATTAAAATCGGTTCACAATTAACGGAGATATCTATTAACATACATAAAAAATATACCTACAACCAAACGTAGTAACCTCCTCCTTTTTCGAAGTCGGTTAAAAAAGAACATTCTTAGAAATATTCTCTTTTTCGTAAAAGAACATCATTGTTCTAAACTGTAATTTACAATAAAAATTTTCTTTCGCAGCTTCCACAAAAAAAATTGGGAAAATATGACGTAAAAATTTATAATATAATTGCCCATCCAAATTACACTTCACCGATGAAGTATTTTGATGTAGCGTTAATGGAATTAGAACATGAAGTCGGTTTCAATCAGTTGGTACAGCCGGCTTGCCTTTGGAGTCATACGGATTTAAACAAACTCGGTCGACAGGCCACCATGACTGGCTGGGGAGTTCCTAGTTATGGTAAAATTTACCAATTTTCCTAAAATGCTAGATATGTTACTACATTTGAATAGAATTCGCGTTTATTATATTATATAGGGAGTTTTTTGGCGGGATTTTGGAATGACATGTAATGGATTCTATATTTTATTCATAAACTTGTGTTATTTGGCTCTATGTTCTGTAATATTGGTGGTGTTTTACCCAGTATAATGTACTTATTGTGCACCAGTTAAGTCAATGGGAAATAATACCACGGAGCGTGGATTCTTACTTGCCACAAAAACTCCCTGGGAAGTTCTAACAAGATGACCAGCATTTTGTTAGTCCATTGAAATTATCGCAAGAAACTTGTAATTCATTACCTACTCGACAATCACAATAACAATCTACTAGAAGATTCGTTGCCAAAAATACAGTAAAATATATTATATAGCTTTGTTCATTCCAAACCTTGGTTGAACAGAGCTTTGGACGAAAGAAACTATCGTAATGAAACTACCCTAGGGTTCTTATTTTGAAAGTTAAAAACTTATGGACAGGCGTTATCGCCTTGTCTATGCAGATATATTTCTGAGCAGTCTCGTCCATGTTCTTGTGATATCAAGGACCACGATTGACCACAATCACACCTAATGAAAAGAGATAGTTAAATGGAAATTATCCGCCAATGTTTTTCAAATTCGATTGAAATCATCAAAGGCAAAGCGTCAAGCGTCACTAAACGTGAGGTGTGGTGACAAAATATTAAGACTAAACTTATTCGTACGGTACATAAAAATAGCAGGATCAAAAGGATGTGCAATTTCAGTACATTAGATTCCTTTTATTTATTCCTCATAGTTATCAGCGTTTGACCACAATACCATCTAATGTTTTATGAGGACGTGGTCTAATATTATAAATACACTATACCTAGAGAGAGTCTAGCTCTAAAGTACGGTTGCTGGAAAGCAGTAACTGTTGCTTGGTAACAGATTTTTAACTCGTGGTGGTACGTACCCAGGCAGGTAGAAAAGAAGGGGTGTAAGGGGTGTCAAATAACATCTAAGACTTGAGACAACCAAGCCAACCTCACCTGCACGTGGTGCACCCTGATGAATAACAAACGAGGCAATGGCGAAAGCGGGGTGGTAGGGTTTGATAGCCTGACTGGGTCGCAACCACCATGTATATGGCGGAAAAGCCCATCATAGTGATTCGCTTTTGCGGGTCGCGTTTCGGGGTCAGCCTGTGCATATCCAGCTTTTCGCAGGCCGGCATGACAGCGGCGACCGGCGATGGATAGTATGTCACTCGGTGGTCGCCATTGTTTTTGGATTGTACTGTGCTTATCATGAGGCACAGTGCAGTCATTTTGCCATGCTACTATAAAAAAAAGAATTAGGAAAACTCTACCAGCATTCTATGGTTCCACCTCAATGTTTTCCTTCACTGGAAGCTCCAACTCAGTTGCAAGGATTCGAAACTCTGATGAATGAGTAAATTAGACACATCTACGTTTTTCCAAATAAGCGTCCGCTTCTTTGATGTGTATGAAACAGCCAAGTTAGCTATTGTATTGCGTCTAACGTCACGTATTCTTAGTTCTAAATGCATGATAATAATGTTTTTCCCGCACCTGTGTTTATTATTACCATAGAACTTGCGATAATAGAAATGTTTGATGATGCATGCAGGTATGGGATAAACATTAGGAAAGTGTTGTTATTATTGGATGTTCATAGGAAGCTTGGAAATCTCACCGGAACTTCATGCAGCTGTCCTTGACATAGTTGATTCTGATAAATGCAATAGATTACTAGAAAAACGTTATAACAGACATTGGTGTGGACTGGAGGAACATCAGCTCTGCGCCGGTGTCTTAGCAGGAGGAATTGACGCTTGTCAGGTGATATTAATGATATTTAGCTATATCTCTACCGGTGTTGATATCAGTAACTTGTTCCTTCCACCTTTTTCAACATATTATACATTTTTAGAAATGAAAATCAACCTCATTTGGAAATTAATGTTCTATAACTATTAAGAGCTATATTTATAAAGTGTTTCCTATTGTTAATAATGGGGCATCATTTATAGACTCGTTTATATATGGGGAATATGTTGTCAAAACTTCATATATGAATCTTCATTATTTTCCAGTTGATGGTGACTGATCAATAGATATTCATATTTTATCACAAGATTGTCTTCAATAGTGTTATGCCTGTTAAGAATCGTTTATGACTAATTAAACTATAAAATTCCCAAGCTTATTAGCAAATGTTAACGGATAGAGGAATCTACAACTATCCCTCTCTTTCTTCGTAATTAGCACAGACTTTATAATTGCAGGGAGACTCAGGAGGTCCATTGCAGATAAGACTTCCACTAATAATGGACTCGCAATATAACATGTACTACATTATCGGTGTAACTTCTTTCGGAATTGGATGCGGTAAGCAAAACCTACCGGGAGTTTACACAAGGGTTTCAAGCTTCATCGATTGGATAGAACGTATCGTTTGGCCACATTCATGATTTCCATTTGTATGCATTCATATATCTGAAGTAGCTACATTTATATAACTAGGTTTTCATCGTTAAATGTCTTTATTGTAGCGAAGTATTGTATATAAAATGATTTAACCTTTATAATATTTGTGTACGTAATAAACTTCCTATACATATGGGTATGTTGTTTGAATATTTATAGTTTTAAGTAATACTAGCTGTGCCCGAGACTTCAGCCGCGTGGACCTTAATGTCAAAAATAGTGACTAATAAAATCATTTGAATGTAAATACCTTCATTTTCTTATCTATTTTTCTCTCGTACTTAAGTTGGGTCGATATTAAAATTACAATAACTTTTGATAGAGTGAACCGGTTTTTATGAAACTAAATCTAAATGGAGGCTGCTGGAGGATATGTTTTGTGATTTTCCTGAAGAGTTTTTATGATGAAGATTGTACTTTAGCAGTGATCCATGCTCGTACGAACAAAGAGACATTTCTAAAAATGATTGAAATATATCTTATTACTTATTCCAAGAACAACAACTTTTTTCGCAAAAATCTAAAAAGTACAGACACCTTAGATTTACATTCTAATTAAATTTACTTATAGAACATCATAAAAGTAAATCAAAAGCTAGTCAATTACAAGCAGAGCGTACGAGCCGACAAAACGCACGGTACATCGATTCGAATGACCTTTTCTGACCAGGTGACCTTGATTTTGCAAATTTAAATAAACATCAATGTACTAGTCGATGTGTTGATGTAGTTGAAGAAATTTTAATAACTCTAAAAATATTTCATCCACCAATACGCTGCGTATCTATCAAAAGAATCAGAAGAGGTCTTAATAGAAAAAGGTAGTGAGGGGGGGAATAAAACTTCTGTGGATTATATGTAGTAATATAATATAAGGGGTATCGAATAACATCTAAGACTTGAGACATCCAAGCCAACCTCACCTGCACGTGGTGCACCCTGCTGAATAATGAACGAGGCCATGGCGAAAGCGGGGTGGTAGTCCTTTACAGCCCGACTGGGTCGCAACCATCAAGTATATGGCGAAAAAGCCTGTCATAGTGATTTGCTTCTGCGGGTTGCGTTTCGGGATCAGCCTGTGCATATCCAGCTGTTCGCAGGCCGGCATGACATCGGCGACCGGTGATGTCACTCGGTGGTTGCCGTTATTTTTGGATTGTACTGTGCTTACCATCAGGCACGGTGCAGTCATTTTGCCGTGCTACAATAAAAAAAAAAGTATATTATATATATGAGAACGACCATAAATTATATATAACTAAACCCAGACAAACACTTATATATATATACTTACATATGCACACAAAAACATACCTCAAGCTTAACACGTAACGAATATATGTCCAAAACGTGCCCTAAGAAGTTTTACTTCAAAAAATTGATAGCTGCTTTATCTATATATTAATACGTGAAACGAAAACTTTGTACCCCTTTTTAAGCGAATTGCGCGAACATATGAACGTGAAATTTGGCATAGTTAAAGTTTATATGGACGAGAAGTGCATAAAGCTTTTTTTTTATACAAAATGCATTAAACACGCATTAAATTAATTAAAATATACATTACTCACACTACTACTGGAATAGCACACAACATATATACACACGTAAAGAAAGAGACGTTTCACCATCCTTCAATTTACTCTTATGTTCCATTTTTAACATGACTTACGTTCTATACCTTCCATGCCCTTTGAATTTAACAGGTTAAATCGTAGGTTAATTTGATAATTAATAATTTATTTTTAGGAAATTTATGAAACCACTAGCTGTGCACGCAACTTCGTTCGCGTGGAACCTTATGTAAAAAACAGTGATTAACAAAGTCATCTGAATGTATTAAGTCCATTTACTTATCTAGTTTTCTCTCGTACTTACGCCGCGTCGTCATTATAATCACAATAATAGACTGACCAGAGTTATTATCTAGAGTTCAGATATGTGTCCCTACAAATACATTAAGAAAACCGAAGCTATTACATGTGCCACTTGTCAGGACGACATATCGCCAAAATGCCTTTCTGATCCGAGCACGTAAATATTTTAATTCATTAGATAATAACCTAGATTTATTCGCAGATAGTGTATCATGCCTTAGAAAATGTTTCTCTAGAGATTTTTTTACATAATATCAACTTTGTGCGTGTAATCATGTTATTATTTGTACATCTATATTGGTAGCTGTCTTTTCTTTCTTTATTTATAGTTTTTATAAGTGGAAATTTGTAATTAGCCATAGTATGTTATTTATTTGTTATTTTATTAGTGTTAGCTGTAAGTTTCCCTAAATAAATAAAATAAAATAATAAAATAACTTTTGATAGAGTGGACCGATTTTAATGAAACAAAGACTGAGTTATTCTCGAAGATATGCTTTATAATTCTTGTAAAGCCAGTACTTTATCAGTGATGCCTGTTCATACAAACAGACAGACAGACATTTCCAAAAATGATTGAAATGTATTTTATGACATTCCTAGACACCTGAAAACATTTTTTTCACGGAAATCGCAAAGATACGTTAGATTTACATTATTATTATATGTATAGGGATTGAACTAGTTATTATTCTCTTTCGTCTTATTGAATGTAAAAACGACCACTAGGCGAACACTAGTGGCTGTAAACACATCATTATTCTCAGCATCTATGGTGGTCGATTTAAGTAACATTTTGATAACATTTGGGTTCATGACTTAGCTGGTCGACTTGAAATATACACCAATCTCTTTATCTAACATCCTCGTTTCTAAGTATACGAGCCCTCGTATTTACACAAAGAATTATTGATGTTGACTTATTAACCGTGATCAACTCATTAGCAAGCCATGTAATATAAAGATGTTTAGACCGAGAAACCTCATCAATGACGTAGTCCGGTGAAGCTGTTAAGACCTTGCTTGGTCAATAGCGTAGTCAGTTCGAAGAAAAAAAAACTCATCAATGACGTCAAACACAATAAATTATTGTGTCAGGCGTGGTAGAATTCACATAGTACACCGTTTAGCATAGCAGTTTTATACATACAATATTTAAATTTAAGTTACAAGTGACCGGATCTCTAATTGCGAACTTGTTTGTTAGTCGCGCCGGAGCTAACGAAGCGACCGGCCCCGTTTATCAACTGTCTTGATACATTTCCTCATTTAAAAAAATGGTGTTTTATGTTTTGGTGATGATATTATACACAGGTAATATAACATATATTTTTATTGTCTAAATATATTTAAGCATTGCCTCTGTGATTTAATCGTGTTTTAGACAATAATGTTTGTCTGTTCGGTTTTTGTTTTTACCCCGGCTGGATGGAAACCCAAATAATGTTAACATATTATTAAAGCTAAAAGGGTGGACAAAGACTACTTATCTTTGATTTTTAAAGCTTAATCTTTTCTCCAGTAGTAACTGTTAATATCGGACACTCATCTCATTGTAAGCGCTTTTTATTTAATTATTTATTGAGATACAATGATCACAACTATACAATTGATGACAATTGAAATAAATGGTACTTGATAACAAAAGTGTTCTTAAGAACTAATCATTATTACTATTAATTAGGTTTAGCATAAGTTTTTACGGTCATGAGAACAGAGCCAGAAGCAGATAGTCTGGGTTTCTATTATCACTATACATTAATTGATAATTAGAACAAAGGGTATTAATTAATTACCAAATCTGTCAAAATATACAAATTAATTTTTTAACGCCCATATCAAAATTTCTCAATCCCAAGTGATCATAGTAGATAGAGAATTAATAAAATTTGGCAAGTTATTCAAGTAAATAAGGCAGATAAAAATTAATTTTTAAAATGTGACAAAAAACCAAGTGAAATAGATGGGAAAGTTATCATCATCATTTAGATATGTGGTTAAACGGCATCCGAAATACTGTGTACTAAATAATATAATGTTATGTTTTTGAGTTATAAGGTAATGATTTGAACGATACCCAAGTCAAAAATCCAACGTGTTGAATAACAAAAACCCTAAAATAAATAGTAGAAGTGGTTGAAATTATATACATAAGAATTTGTATTTTAGAACCCGTCCATGGCCTAACCAGTCTCACAGGTACTAACCACAGAGTACGTTATATAAATAGAGGTCGCACTCATTCTTTCCAATCAGCGCCTCTATAATACTACTTTCGAACTAATATCTGTTGGTTATAAATGCATACAGCGGTACTGCGTAAATCGTATACAAGTTTTTGGTCATTTTTATTTGCAATGAATATTCATTGCAATATGATAATGATGAATAAATATTCATCGTAAGGCAAATCTAAATCCAAGTATGTATATGCAGGAGTCAATGTTTATAACTAGATCCGGAGATAGATAAAACTAGTTGTAGATGGCAAGAAAATTTAAGGGAGCACACTCTCGTAACAGATACGTAAACAAAGAGAATGAAAATAAATATTTGAATGTTGTCAGTTTGAAATGTCAAAATTAATCGTCGTCCACCATCTTTTGTTATCAAACTTGCCAAAAAAATGATATAACAGTGCCATCTAGAGAGTGGATTGATAACCAAAACTAGACGAGCCTTTTTTATACAAATCCGATTCTGAGGAGTGAAAATAGCCTGGTACTAACTACCTTCTTCCCAATATAGTATTGTACCAATACAATTTTAATATAAGGTTATTTTTGCAATATTACAAATAAATTATGCATTATTATGTAATATTATTATACAATTGGAGACATTGTGCAAGATCTATTTGTAACTTATATTTATTTTTACTTGTTAAATCACAGAGTTTGTTGATTGCATTATGCAAAAAGGGGTCTAATTATAGTTGACATTTTCTTTAAAAAGCTGGGTTACAGATAGGACATCATTGATATTCTTTCTTCTCAAAGTAGATTTGAGATTAATGCTGTTAGTATGTTGACAAATTTTAATTTCTTTAAAAAAATGTTATCTGAACGTCAGGACCTCATATTAGATATACAATTTTAAAGTGGCAAACCTATAAGACTAGATTTAAGTGGTAAACCTATAAGACCTTTAATTACGCTCTTTGTGATCTTACTAATTGTAGCATTGGAGGTTTAGAAGTACTTCCCTAGGCCACGATACAGTAATTTAGCAGTGATTGCGCTAGTGCATAGTATTAGTCCATAATATTTTTTTTTTTATTGTAGTACGGCAAAATGACTGCACTGTGCGTGATGGTAAGCACAGTACAATCCAAAAACAATGGCGACCATCGAGTGACACAATGTCCATCACCGGTCGCCGCTGTCATGCCGGCCTGCAAAGAGCTGGATATGCACAGGCTGATCCCGAAACGCGACCCGCAGAAGCGAATCATTATGACGGACTTTTTCGCCATGTACATGGTGGTTGCGACCCAGTCGGGCTGTAAAACCCTACCACCTTTCCCCGCTTTCGCCATTGCCTCGTTCGTTACAGCAGGATGCACCACGTGCAGGTGAGGTTGGCTTGGATGTCTCAAGTCTTATATGTTATTCGACACCCCTTACACCCCAATGAATAATGAAGCATATACATTTGTTAGAGACGAACTAGAGATATCCCGTGTTTTTCAATATCGAAGATATCTGAACCGAACTGAACCCAATGTCTCGTAAATGACAATAATCATGTTAATTCCAAAAATGTATATATTTATTGCATATATCATATCATGTCAAACGACGGAAACTTTAAATATCTTATAATCACAATTAATATTATAAATGAGAATGTGAATTTATTAATTGATCAGTTTGTTTGTTAAGCATTCATGTCTTAACAACTAAATCGATTTTTCTATTTTGTATGTAAATTAGTAAGTACACGAAATATTAAATGGCACATTTCATCCAGAAGAAAGTATTTGTTCTCGAGGGATAACTTCAACTTACGTTAAAAACGAAGCCATGAGCAGAAGCTAGTAGCAAATATATATTTCACGCACATTTTATTCGCCTTCTTTCGACGCCGGTGTATATAAACTTATAATAAACCATATTATCAGATGCCTATCGATTCAATATATTTAAAACTGATCTTAAAGCATTAAGGGGGACTTGTATAAAATAAATTTTGAAACTGAAGCAGTCATAAGGAATACCGACAGGAGTAAAAACTCAAAGCAATGAAATAACTGTATTCTTTTTATATTTTCAAATTAATTATAATGTGAATTATTAAAATTTCATTATTTTTAAATTAAATTTAATAACATTAATCTAGTTTTCAATATATTGTTACTTCGAATAATAATTATATACATATTTATACAGTTTATTAAATAATTAATCATATGATAGGCTGCACAAGTTGCGAAATATAAATATTACGTTTACACACACCGCTAGACTACGCATCGCTAGACTTTTTTCATTTTCATTTCATTTTTTCATTCATTCATTATTTTGGGGTGAGAGTGAGAAAAAAAAGATATCGACTTTATTTGGCACACCCTAATATATATAGTATATAGCTTTACTCAATAAATGACTTATCTAACATTGAAATAATTTTTCAAGTGGGTCCAGTAGTTCCTGAGAGTGCGTTGAAGCAAAAAAACTCTTCAACTTTATAATATTAGTATAGATTAAGGTTTTTAGATACTACAAATGTTATAAACACTACGCATTTAGCGATATGTGTTCTCTTGCCGTGTAAAAGTGGAGCAAGCGGTGTTTTGTGTGTGTTTTTTCTTCAATACATAAAAAAATATTTGTAAGAAAATAAACGATGCAGACGAAGTCACAAGTATCAGTTAATAATAATATAACTTGTTAATGGAACTAAAATATTAATGAAATATTTTCCTGCTACAAACACGTTATTTCTTGAAGGAGGCTGCCAAGGTAACTGACCAGACCAGACCGAATTAAAATTCGCGTTTTGCCTGGTGGCTTTTTATGTGGGTTTATGACCCGTTCATGGCTGTTATTTTTATTTAATTTCTTATCTCAAAATAATATAAGACAATCTTATGGAGCAATTATTTTGGGTATAATCGCACTCTTGGTCGTTTGATTATACGTAGCTATAATCGCCACCGTGGATCGAGGTCTGGACACTCCTTAATAAAGGGAATATTGGCAAAACATATATTTACAATTATTATTATCTCTGGGGCATTACACGTGAAGAAAATGATGATGTGTCCGATTTTAGTAATATTGAATTATATTATATCTATGTATGTTCTAGATTGTATTGTATGCGGGGTGGTAGGGTTCTACAGCGTGACTGGTTCGCAACCACCATGTATATGGCGAAAAAGCCCGTCATAGTGATTCGCTTCTGCGGGTCGCGTTTCGGGATCAGCCTGTGCATATCCAGCCTTTCGCAAGCCGGCATGACAACGGCGACCAGCGATGGATACTGTGTTACTCGGTGGTCGCCATTGTTTTTGGATTGTACCATCAGGCACAGAGCAGTTATTTTGCTATTTTAAAATCTATTTAATGAGTTAGAGAGTTTTAATAACTTTAACTTTAGATTTTTTTTGAACCAAAATAATAATAATAATTAAATATTCAAATATGCATTTTCAAAGGGCATTAAATGAACTATAAATTCAACTGCTTTATTTATTTTCTTGTACCTTTTTAACATTTGTTAATGAGACTTGGAACAACGAATACGTGCCGGTTAGTAATATGTTTAAAATGCTCTACTTCATTAACTAGACTTTATACTTTAAAAATATTTTTTATCTCGTATAAGAGAACACACATGGGTATATATAATCAAATGTTACTAAAATTGGAATCGTCACCATGTTTTTTACCACTCCTACGTGTGGGCGACCTGTCATCTATATAAATCTATAAGTATACTAGCAGATGCTATCTCGCTTTGTTGGGCATTAAAAAATGGCAGCGGGTTAATCGAATCCAAAACTTGAATGATGATAGTCTAGATCTCCTTATCTATCTGTTCACAATAAACCCAAAAACGACTGAACGGATTTTACACATAAAATGAAGAAATATCAAGAAGTAAACATTATAGAATTACATATACAACATCTACTAAATGGAAGCTTCTAGAAACTACCATCGATATATAATATCAGCCTTATTACTTATTACTCATTATTAAAAGAATAATTTATATCAAATGTTCCTTCTTTTTATTTACAGTGTGGTCGATCGACGGACAAATACAAAACACAAAAACAAACTCAGTAAAAATAGATACGGGGTGGTCTTTGGTAAGTTTATTTATTAGTTATTATTTTATAACATTTAAAAACTTAAATAAAATATAATATGTACTTTTAGGAGAGCGACAGATGGGTTTGGGGATACGCTGATAACTTGACACCGAATGTCGTAAGTAAACAAATTAAATAACTTCTCTGGTTACGAAAAAAACTGCACTAGAAGTATTTGGAATTCATTAGTTTTTATCAGAATTAATAATGGTAGTTATTTTATGCGTAGTTAGTTTTGTTGTAATCCGCGAGGGCATGTCCTGTTTCCTCCCGCGCCTAGAACTCTTTCCTATAAACATACTGCTGCAAGCCGCGTCGTCGCTGCATATGTTGTGACCCGCCTACTCACTGGATATGGACGCAATACCGTATTATCAGGAGTTATGAAACAAGAGTGCCTCCATCGCAGCAGCATTAATACCAGTGATTGGCCGCACCTCAGCCAAATAAGTGTGTACGTTTTCTTTTTCCCAGCTCAATCGATTATATAATAAAAGGTATACACCTTTGAATACCGCGATTGAGCATATATCCGTAATACTCTTGCCCTCGTAGGCCGCTAAAAATACAGTCCACATCTTATATTAAACTCGCAAATCAATGGAAGTGAAGAACAAGTGATTTGACCACAATACCTACCGGTTCAAGCCACTATTCGCTCCAAATAATATCAAGGTGCGTGTATTTATGTATGATTTGCATTGTTATAAGGCTTTTTCTAAGCTCACTTGGGTAGCTACTATTACCAAATTGAAGTTCTGTCGCAAAGTACTCATAGGTATTTTCCGTTAGTTGCACTTACGAACTAGTTTCTTAGCGGATTTAACATCTTAGACCACAATTTCATTTAACATGTGGTGATATTACGATTAAGGGGTAAAATTGATCATTATTATTACATACTAGCTGTACCCGCAGTTCCGCACGCGTTTTTTTAAATCGTATTAAAGAATTATAAAATTGTGAGACTATGTACAATTATAGAAATGTTCTTTAAAGACAATTAATTGTAAGTACGATACGCACGCCACTAAAAGTATCATGTAACCGTAATCAGTCTAACCATTTTGATGATAGCACAGCGGGCAAAGCCACGGTTAACAGCTAGTCTAAATTAAATTACTTTTTATAAGGTTCGCTGTCTGCCAGTGAAAGTCCCGTTAAAATTGGTTTAACCGTTTTGGAGAAAGCTCTGTGGACGAAGCCATGGTTAACAGCTAATATAAACTAAAATTGCTTAAATTACTTTTTGTATAGTTAGCTATCTGCCAGTGAAAGTCTCGTGAAAACCGGCCTAACCATTTGGGAGATAGCACTGCGGGTGAAGCCACGGTTAACAGCTAGTCTAAATTAAAATAAACTAAATTATTTACTATGATGTCCGCTATCTACTGGTGAAAGTTTCGTGAAAATCGGTCCAACCATTTTGGAGATAGTATTGCAAACGAAGCCGCGGTTAATAGTTAGTCTAATTTAGAGTAGCCTAAGTAACCCGCTGTAATTTCAGCTACCTGTCAGTGAAATTCCCATCAAAATCGGTTCAACGTTTTCGGAGATTAGCCGGAACAAACAGACAGACAGACAGACCGACAAAGATTTTTAAAATTGCATTTTTGTTATCAGTAGCGTATATACTTTCGTACCCAATCAGTATAAAAAAATATTTTGATATTACATACAGACACTTTTTTATTATATGTATAGAAGAAGATTATACAACAAAGTCCTCTGCCACGTAGGTGGCTGCTATCTATTCGCGATAAATTTAAAAGCTACTGGACGAATTTTCATGACGTTCTCACTAGTAGATAGTGATTCACGAGGAAGGCTTAGGTATATCACGTCCGCTGGGCCCGCTAGAAAAGTAGAAAACAAAGAATAAATACGTGATTAATAGACTAGATAAATGTTATGTTCTTGTATGGTTCACTACCATATTCCCCTATTTCCTAATACTAGTATTCACACTGATAATGGAGAGGTCCTATGTCGTTTTACTACATAGGTTACGTTCTGGACATTATCCGTCACAAAAGTTTGAATATTTAATGAAAAAAAGTCCTTCACCATTTTGTACAATTTGCGAAATTATAGATGACGTTCACCATTTTCTGAGAGTAGTCCGGTAAAGCTGTTAAGACCTTGCTTAGTCAATAGCGTAGTCAGTTCGAAAAAAAAAAAACCATTTTCTGAGACCATTTTCATTTTAAAATAAATTTAAAACCTTCGAGTGAGGTTGCTAAAATGCTATGTGAAATGAGCGAAAGGTGATTTTATAAAAGAAGATGTACGAAGGGCTTTAACATTAGTATAATTAGGTTATGATGGGGCTGATATGACTAGAGTCTAAAGCCCCTAAATTAAATAATAAATTAAAAAAGAAAAGAAAAAAGTATTCGCATTTGAAGCATTCCCTTTCAACTTCATATACCAATATTCAAATAGCTTGGAGTAAAATAGATAAATAAAATGTTCACTAACTGCGACAAATACAAAACGTTATTGGTTCTTGTACGTAGTTAGTTTTGAAATATAATCAAACGTGTATTTTTGTTTCATACATTTACTATTAGTAACAGAGACTTTTTTTTACTTTATAAGTTTTAAGTGTTTGACCAAAATCTCACCTGATGTTAAATAGCGATGATAATAGATAGATAATAGATAATATCTAAGATAATAGACACGCTAAATCTATAGGAGCTGGCTCACAACTTCACCTACCAGGATACACCAACAGGTACACTTAGCGACAGATTTTTAATTTGTGGCTGGTAGCTAGCCAGACGGATTTAGAAAAAGCCCTACCATCAATCATACTATGGTTTCATCAGGTTGTTTTCTTTCACCGAAACCTAGGATTCGAACCGACGTCCATGACGCGGTCGCCGAACACGCTATCAACTAAGACATAATCTCTACTAATGCTACAAGTGAAGCAAACAGTAAAGAAACTGATACACGACACCCGCTATGATAAAATATCTTGTTATTATTTATTTTCATATTTGTTATCACCTCAGAAACCGTCGCCACCTAGACCTCAGATTTTAACGGTCCTTGACAAGATTAGTACATCAAATAATCAAAACAATGTTGCAGTTAAAAACCCACAACGTAAGTATATATGTATTTCTTAAATGCTACCATTATTTATTACAACCTTTCTTTGGTCCGCTTCCGTTTCCTATCCGCGGCCTATCTACAATAACGAGACTACCCAAGTAATAACAGGAGTAGTGACGGGCAGCTACATGACTGCTTACAATTCCACCAGTGGTTTCGTACAAGGACAGAGAACGAGACACGGGAAGCAATTCAGCCACAGGAGTTTGAAGTGCCCCGGAGGATCCAATCGTATTAGTTGCTCGATGCACAAGAATCATGCTGGAGGAAAAGGTTCTCGAGAGGGTAAAAACCACCTTGAGGGTTTAAAATCCAGCAGTGGTAGAAAGCACTAAAATGATACCCGAGATCAGAACGTCGAACGAACGTCATTGTACGATCGTTAGCATAAACGGGGTCCCCGGCTGTGGAAAGACTACGTGGTTGATGAGAGACTTCGATGTGGAGAGGCTGTGGCTGTGGATATATTGGATTACAACCTAAAGATGGCCATAAAGGATCAAAATACAACCGCCATAAAAACAATAACGTCATTGAAACTAAAATAGTTAAATAAAAATAAATAAATGAGTATAAAAAAAACAGAAGAAAAACACCCAATAGTTGCTCACAGATATTATTTTTGACGTATACAACACATTACACGAAAGCAAAAAAAAGGTGCAGACAAAGAGTCTCCAGAATAGAAGAAAAAGAACCTTTCTTTGGGTGCCGTTTTACTGCAAGTGTAACTTCGGTTGCAAGAACGTGGAAGTAAATCTGAGGTGAAAATAGTCACCAGCAGTTTGTAAGAGTAATTAATAGTCGTAAGGGTTGAGGAACAAAAACACTTATTAAAGTAAAATAATTAGCGAAACTAAAAAGTAACAGTTATTCTTGTTGCGGTGGTGAAGCGGTGTGGAGATACTGTATTAAACGACAACTCGCAGATGCATACAAGTTTTTCATCGTATAAACACGTGGTAAAAAGAACAACGTCCTCTTGCTACTCTATGTGACACTATACATCGCGTCCCTTGACAGCTTCGGAATTCAATTACTGAAAATCCTCACGGTGCTATCAATTAGCCCCAAAAAGCCCCAGCTAATCATCCTAATATTTGCACCGCACCAGGATCTATTAGTTGCCTTTACACGACACGCTCTTTCACGCGCGATTGAAGTTTGCATGACTGAACACGCGAAAACGTACGTGAATTCACGAGTGATTGTCATTATTTGTCTTTATACATTAATTTTTTGCTGTGCGAAAGTGTTTTCACGCGAGAAAGAGCGTATCGGTAAAAGCAGCAATTGGTGTATTTTGAAAAATGCTCTTAGAAACAAGACTCTGGGCTTAAGGTTCATTCTTTTCTTTGACTCTTATATTCTTATCTGTATGTATATCATTATACTATATATTACTGATGATGTCATTGATTGATGTTAAAATAATGGATGAAGTGGTTTAGTGGGTAGTTAAATTAGGATAACTGGGATTTATGTATATCAGTATGTAATGTATATTAACAAGTTTATATATTTTCAGTATCTTCTCCTGATATAATCATAAGGGTAAGAATTTTATCTATACTTATAGTAGTAGTTTGTTGTGCCCCACCTCTGAGGTACTAAGTAAAAATGTAATCCTAAAGGCCCTTGTTAGTAAAACTGGAAAGCATTTTGGTTTTTTACACAGGGGTGTTGTCTGTCGTGTTGTGTAATATTGATACGTCCGGTAGAGGTATATGAGACGTGAGCACATCCGTCGGTCCTCAGTGAATCAGAAACCAAGTTGTTACATATATGTACGTCCATGATGGACGCTATAATCGACCGTCGAGCGGGGCGTACACTAAGTACGATCTTAAATACGATCTACATACATAGTTCTCTTCCTTTTTATTGAGATTATTAACAAACTGAAGCGTCACCCTTATTTCGACGAATCATTTATTCAAAATAAATTAATATAAACCGAATACTATAACAAAATGTCAACGCAGTATTAAAAACATGTTATGTGTAAATAAACAGGGTATTGATCCCAAGAAGTTAAAAGAAATAATCGAAAAGAATGCCACTGTTGCTCAAAAGTTAATTAAAGCATGTTCAACGGATAACCCATCAGTTCCTGACTTTAGTGCGCCTGGGAGACGCATCAGTGACGTCAGTAAGTTCTATATTTTCTTCATCACTCTATTCGTTCCATTTATAAGGTAATGTTAGACTTATGGTTGTATCGCGTAATTTCAGGTCAAGTAAATATCACCTAGGTAGCCATAAATCAATATTTAATCATTCCTTTGAATAATTTATATGGTTAGATAATTCTTTGCATTATATTGGACCTAAAGCATGTCTAAACTGCATGTTTAGCTTCTTTTTCTGTCTTTTTCGACCCGACTACGCTATTGACTTAGCAAGGTCTTAACAACTTCACCGAACTACTAAGGCGAGCGCTTAAGGCACTTAGCCGATTTTATTTGACAACTAGCTCAAGGATGCACGGCACACCTCGGCTTGGGGTGTTTTGCTACTTTTTTAACTTAGTTACTTAAGAAAGACCGGCTGATGCTAGAACGCGACCTGAAGGCTAAGCGTAACAATATGACAGATTTTATATCTGATGTATAATGCACGAATTGTTGTCTGATTATTGCATTATTGCATTTTAATAAATTAAAAGTGTTTAAATAAATCAAATGCATTCATCCTGAAATTTATAGTAGTTAATATAGTCAATCTTCTTCTTCGTTTCCTTTTCTTAGGTTTTACCGTGTTACCACAATATCATCTGATGGTGAATGACGGTGTGGTCTAAGATGGTAAACTCTCAAATCTAGAGGGGGTCTGGTCAAGGGGTCAAGGGGGTCAAGTGCTTCTGCCGGAACACACCAATTAGTGACAAATATGAAGGTGGTAGAGCCCCGCTTGTAGGTGGTAGAGCCACGCTGAAGCTACTAGTGGTTTCAGCATTAGAGGGTCGACTCGCTCGGGGTAGTACCACCCAATCCACAGAAAACCGACGTGAAGTAACAATGCATGCATTGTTGCGTTTCGCTCGGTCAGTGAGAGCGCCGGAGACCCACCTCCCCTCTCTCCCCTTCCTCTTCCTCACTCTCCCTTCCCTCAACACAGGCGACTCCACTGGTGTTGCTGGTGTCTATGGACGGTGGTGATTACTTAACATCAGGTGACCCACCTGTTCGTTTGCCTCCTATATAAAAAAAGTAGTTAGCCAGGCAGACTTAGAAAAAGCCCTATCATCATCGGTTTCATCAGGATTTTTTTCTTTTACCAAAAGCTCCGACTCTGTTCAAGGAGTTGATTATGCGTCCATCGACAGAGTGTCCAACACAATGTTCAACTAAGCCAACATGGCTTCAAAATTACTTAAACACAATGTTGCTGTCTCAACTGAAAACTGAATAGCCTATTACTAATGACTAATCTCTCTTGTTTGCAGAAGAACAAAATAATTTTCACTGTGCTTTATTTTCAGAATGTCAAGAATATATATGGAATATAAAATATGAGATTGAAAAAAAAGATAGAAGATACGAATGTGAGTCTCATACTTTTGAATATACATTAAACATCGGTAAATAGTTCTTCTCCTGGTAGTAAAAAAGTCCATGTACAGACAGTTTTTAAACCTGGTAGCAATATCATTTCGTAACTAGAATAAACTGATCGCAATAAGTCACTATAATACACTTATCAGAGTGAGTTCCAAAATTGTTGAAGTTCTTTAAGCTTTTTCTTGAAAAACTCTTCTTTTTCATAAATAATAGCGTATTACCAGTTCACAAACTCTTATAAGTTAAAATAATTTTAGGAACAATTATAACAAAAAAGTGAATTAAAAAAGGAAGTGAGCCTTTTATAAGAAAGAGAACTCACTTTTGAAGTAATAATGTTGTGTAAGGAAATTATATTGTTTATGTTATAAATTCGCATTTATTTTCAGGTGGACATCTGAAGTATCAATTAACTGGTAATTCGGAAGACATACCTACAACAGTAGGTGGCCGAGTGACTGCACCTGGGGAATTTCCTCATATGGCAAGTTTTATCTAGATTTCATACAATATTCTAAGTTAACATTCGTAATCACATATACTTATGCCCGAAAATAATGGCGTTATTTTAATGTTAATACCAGAAATGGTTACTGGTGTAAGATTCTCAAATACATCTTCAAGAAAACTCAGATAGGCGTTTGGTAAACTGGCTTTAAATTTGAGTGTTAGAGCTACGAATTATCAGAATTACTTGTGAGATTGCAGAACTGATTTTTATTGTATTTCTCTTCTATCCTTCACTAAAACCTCTTTGTCGTATTTACACATTTACTTCAGCAAAGTTCATGTACGCTGCGAATACTCTACTATTTGAATACCAACTCCAATTTCATAATATTCATTGAGCCCATTTTGTTTATTCTTCTAATCTACTGCAACATATATAGAGCTATTTTGTAAATTATTATTAATAAAACTACTAATTATGTAATTTTACCAGGGTGCTATAGGATGGAAAGGGTCAAATGGAGAATGGCAATTCAAATGTGGAAGTTCACTCATTAGTCCGAAGTA
Organism: Antheraea pernyi; assembly: GCA_015888305.1. Classification (NCBI taxonomy): domain Eukaryota; kingdom Metazoa; phylum Arthropoda; class Insecta; order Lepidoptera; family Saturniidae; genus Antheraea; species Antheraea pernyi. The sequence goes on along the minus strand of MU159303.1, from coordinate 89,072 downwards.
CGTTCTGACCGCAGCACACTGCAGTAGAGCACCAGAAAGTGATACGACAGTCGCCGATCCTGTCCCTAAGATAGTACGACTCAGTCACAAGAACATAGTTCGAGGCGTAAGATTGTGATTTCTATTATATTTCATATTTTTCTCTATTATATTTAGTATTTTTAACTAACTGACGAGATGGTACAATATAACTACGGCATCCTCTTGTGTAAATAATAGATTTTTTCGTTTTTTGTGGAGTTTTCTAGGCGTTCACTATCACTTTCATCTTCTCCTTCCTCCAATGATTTTCTGAATGGACTGTTTCTTTTTATGCTTCCTCTAGATAAGTGACAATAATCTGGATTAACTATTATTTCCATATCGGGCTGGATTAGTAATAATTGGACACCGTTAACATTAATAAAAGTTACTGGACTATAATTTAATAGTTCTACGTTTCCGTAATTTCAATTGAATTTATTACAAATTTAGTATTGGGTATACATATTGTCATCATTTCTAGGTTCCCAGTAAAACACTAGGAGAGTTTGACATCAATATTATCAATATAATAAACCATCCAGAGTACATACCTCCGAAAAAATATTACGACATTGCATTGATGGAAATTGAAAGAGCGGTAGGATTTTCTCAGCTGGTACAACCATCTTGCCTTTGGGGACATTCTGATGTAAATAAGCTGGGAAGTACTGTTACATTGACTGGGTGGGGCGTATTAGCTCAAGGTAAGTTACTTCTGACTAACTGTTTGAAGGTGTAATAATAAAAACAGATTTTCTGATAAATTGGAGACGCCTTCGCAGTTGAGCCTTGTATAAGCTTTAACACTGTCTTAAAATATAGTTGTATCCGAAATTTTTTTTGATTTTTGAAGATGATCTAATGAATGTTTTAAAAGTATGGATACATAATTAAAATGAAATCCTAACGGGCAAGGGACCGTTTTAAAAGTATAATATCTTTTATAATTACGTCATCTCAAACTATGGTCCAATCACTTAACCAAAAACTAATCGAATGTCAATAATAAAAGCATTTTCATTAAAATTATTTGTAGCCTGCGAATAGTCCTTATAATTACGTCATCTCAAACTATGGTCCAATCACTTAACCAAAAACTAATCGAATGTCAATAATAAAAGCATTTTCATTAAAATTATTTGTAGTCCGATAAGCTAAATGATAATGTCTTCCGCTTGTCCATTGACCACATTTTAATGCATATGTTAAAAATAGGTACCGATGGTCATTCAGGACTGCTCAGTATATTAGCAAGTCATGAAAATAATTCAATAGTGCGGCATACATAATTGCACCGACATTTATTGAAACAACTTTTATAATCATTTTTTTTCCAATAGACAGTGTTGATATATCACCCGAACTCCAAGCAGCTGTATTGGATATAATAGATTCTACTAGATGTGCACAATACCTACGTGCTTGGTGCAATAGAAATTGGTGTGGTGTAAGAGACCATCAGCTTTGTGCTGGTAAATTGGCAGGAGGCGTTGATGCATGTCAGGTAAATAATAAAAAAATATAAGAAATAATTAGACATAATATAATTTAAACTTTCAGAGTCATTCGCACCAATAGCTTATATAGTATATTTAGTTTCTAGTCTCATTTTTGCCTTCAGTTTACTTGTCTCAAAATGTATGAAACTATCAATCTCAATCAGCTTTAAAAATTTTAATCTGATTTATTTTTTTCGTGGATTTTTTTTATACTTTACTGGTCTTAATGTCTAACCACAAAATCTCCATCATCATTTTCTTACTCTTATCTGGGATAGGTGGGCCTAAGTTGGGTCGACACATGTTTTCCTTTTCCACTCTTGCCCATCAGATGTCATCTCAGTTATTCACACCTTTTACACACATATCATTTTTCACACAATCCATGCATACCATTTGTCTTTATACATTAATTTTTTGCTGTGCGAAAGTGTTTTCACGCGAGAAAGAGCGTATCGGTAAAAGCAGCAATTGGTGTATTTTGAAAAATGCTCTTAGAAACAAGACTCTGGGCTTAAGGTTCATTCTTTTCTTTGACTCTCATCTTTTTATCTGTATGTATATCATTATACTATATATTACTGATGATGTCATTGATTGATGTTAAAATAATGGATGAAGTGGTTTAGTGGGTAGTTAAATTAGGGTAACTGAGATTTATGTATATCAGTATGTAATGTATATTAACAAGTTTATATATTTTCAGTATCTTCTCCTGATATAATCATAAGGGTAAGAATTTTATCTATACTTATAGTAGTAGTTTGTTGTGCCCCACCTCTGAGGTACTAAGTAAAAATGTAATCCTAAAGGCCCTTGTTAGTAAAACTGGAAAGCATTTTGGTTTTTTACACAGGGGTGTTGTCTGTCGTGTTGTGTAATATTGATACGTCCGGTAGAGGTATATGAGACGTGAGCACATCCGTCGGTCCTCAGTGAATCAGAAACCAAGTTGTTACATATATGTACGTCCATGATGGACGCTATAATCGACCGTCGAGCGGGGCGTACACTAAGTACGCGCCCTTCAGTACACTCACGTATTAATGCATCTGTTTAACACGAACGCCGCACGCGACGCCCCGCTCGACGCTCGATTATAGCATCCACTCTGTACGAACACTAAGAGTACCATTTGTAACATATTCTTCTTTAATTTCTTGCATCATTAGTTTCTTCTATCTGTTAAATTGATGGAATAGTATACGTATACATTGACGTTGAACTTAAATACGATCTACACACATAGTTTTCTTCCTTTTTATTGAGATTATTAACAAACTGAAGCGTCACCCTTATTTCGACGAATCATTTATTCAAAATAAATTAATATAAACCGAATACTATAACAAAATGTCAACGCAGTATTAAAAACATGTTATGTGTAAATAAACAGGGTATTGATCCCAAGAAGTTAAAAGAAATAATCGAAAAGAATGCCACTGTTGCTCAAAAGTTAATTAAAGCATGTTCAACGGATAACCCATCAGTTCCTGACTTTAGTGCGCCTGGGAGACGCATCAGTGACGTCAGTAAGTTCTATATTTTCTTCATCACTCTATTCGTTCCATTTATAAGGTAATGTTAGACTTATGGTTGTATCGCGTAATTTCAGGTCAAGTAAATATCACCTAGGTAGCCATAAATCAATATTTAATCATTCCTTTGAATAATTTATATGGTTAGATAATTCTTTGCATTATATTGGACCTAAAGCATGTCTAAACTGCATGTTTAGCTTCTTTTTCTGTCTTTTTCGACCCGACTACGCTATTGACTTAGCAAGGTCTTAACAACTTCACCGAACTACTAAGGCGAGCGCTTAAGGCACTTAGCCGATTTTATTTGACAACTAGCTCAAGGATGCACGGCACACCTCGGCTTGGGGTGTTTTGCTACTTTTTTAACTTAGTTACTTAAGAAAGACCGGCTGATGCTAGAACGCGACCTGAAGGCTAAGCGTAACAATATGACAGATTTTATATCTGATGTATAATGCACGAATTGTTGTCTGATTATTGCATTATTGCATTTTAATAAATTAAAAGTGTTTAAATAAATCAAATGCATTCATCCTGAAATTTATAGTAGTTAATATAGTCAATCTTCTTCTTCGTTTCCTTTTCTTAGGTTTTACCGTGTTACCACAATATCATCTGATGGTGAATGACGGTGTGGTCTAAGATGGTAAACACTCAAATCTAGTGGGGGTCTGGTCAAGGGGTCAAGGGGGTCAAGTGCAGCTGCCGGAACACACCAATTAGTGACAAATATGAAGGTGGTAGAGCCCCGCTTGTAGGTGGTAGAGCCACGCTGAAGCTACAAGTTCGTTCGGTCAGTGAGAGCGCCGGAGACCCACCTCCCCTCTCTCCCTCCCTTCCCCCGACACAGGCTGGCAACGAACTTGCGACTCCACTGGTGTTGCTGGTGTCTATAGCAGGTGTTCCCCAACCCACCTGTTCGTTTGCCTCCTATGATATAAAAAAGTAGTTAGCAAGGCGTACTTAGAAAAAGTCACTTACACTTACACTCACTTACACCATATGGTTTCATCAGGATTCTTTTTTACCAAAAGCTACGACTCTGATCCAAGGAGTTAATTATGCGTCCATCGACAGAGTGTCCAACACAATGTTCAACTAAGCCAACATGGCTTAAAAATTACTTAAACACAATTTTGCTGTCTCAACTGAAAACTGAATAGCCAATCACTAATGACTAGTTTCTCTTGTTTGCAGAAGAACAAAATAATTTTCACTGTGCTTTATTTTCAGAATGTCAAGAATATATATGGAATATAAAATATGAGATTGAAAAAAAAGATAGAAGATACGAATGTGAGTCTCATACTTTTGAATATACATTAAACATCGGTAAATAGTTCTTCTCCTGGTAGTAAAAAAGTCCATGTACAGACAGTTTTTAAACCTGTTAGCAATATCATTTCGTAACTAGAATAAACTGATCGCAATAAGTCACTATAATACTTATCAGAGTGAGTTCCAAAGTTGTTGAAGTTCTTTAAGCTTTTTCTTGAAAAACTCTTCTTTTTCATAAATAATAGCGTATTACCAGTTCACAAACTCTTATAAGTTAAAATAATTTTAGGAACAATTATAACAAAAAAGTGAATTAAAAAAGGAAGTGAGCCTTTTATAAGAAAGAGAACTCACTTTTGAAGTAATAATGTTGTGTAAGGAAATTATATTGTTTATGTTATAAATTCGCATTTATTTTCAGGTGGACATCTGAAGTATCAATTAACTGGTAATTCGGAAGACATACCTACAACAGTAGGTGGCCGAGTGACTGCACCTGGGGAATTTCCTCATATGGCAAGTTTTATCTAGATTTCATACAATATTCTAAGTTAACATTCGTAATCACATATACTTATGCCCGAAAATAATGGCGTTATTTTAATGTTAATACCAGAAATGGTTACTGGTGTAAGATTCTCAAATACATCTTCAAGAAAACTCAGATAGGCGTTTGGTAAACTGGCTTTAAATTTGAGTGTTAGAGCTACGAATTATCAGAATTACTTGTGAGATTGCAGAACTGATTTTTATTGTATTTCTCTTCTATCCTTCACTAAAACCTCTTTGACGTATTTACACATTTACTTCAGCAAAGTTCATGTACGCTGCGAATACTCAAATACCAACACCAATTTCATAATATTCATTGAGCTTATTTTGTTTATTCTTCTAATCTACTGCAACATATATAGAGCTATTTTGTAAATTATTATTAATAAAACTACTAATTATGTAATTTTACCAGGGTGCTATAGGATGGAAAGGGTCAAATGGAGAATGGCAATTCAAATGTGGAAGTTCACTCATTAGTCCGAAGTACGTTCTGACCGCAGCACACTGCAGTAGAGCACCAGAAAGTGATACGACAGTCGCCGATCCTGTCCCTAAGATAGTACGACTCAGTCACAAGAACATAGTTCGAGGCGTAAGATTGTGATTTCTATTATATTTCATATTTTTCTCTATTATATTTAGTATTTTTAACTAACTGACGAGATGGTACAATATAACTACGGCATCCTCTTGTGTAAATAATAGATTTTTTCGTTTTTTGTGGAGTTTTCTAGGCGTTCACTATCACTTTCATCTTCTCCTTCCTCCAATGATTTTCTGAATGGACTGTTTCTTTTTATGCTTCCTCTAGATAAGTGACAATAATCTGGATTAACTATTATTTCCATATCGGGCTGGATTAGTAATAATTGGACACCGTTAACATTAATAAAAGTTTCTGGACTATAATTTAATAGTTCTACGTTTCCGTAATTTCAATTGAATTTATTACAAATTTAGTATTGGGTATACATATTGTCATCATTTCTAGGTTCCCAGTAAAACACTAGGAGAGTTTGACATCAATATTATCAATATAATAAACCATCCAGAGTACATACCTCCGAAAAAATATTACGACATTGCATTGATGGAAATTGAAAGAGCGGTAGGATTTTCTCAGCTGGTACAACCATCTTGCCTTTGGGGACATTCTGATGTAAATAAGCTGGGAAGTACTGTTACATTGACTGGGTGGGGCGTATTAGCTCAAGGTAAGTTACTTCTGACTAACTGTTTGAAGGTGTAATAATAAAAACAGATTTTCTGATAAATTGGAGACGCCTTCGCAGTTGAGCCTTGTATAAGCTTTAACACTGTCTTAAAATATGAATGTTTTAAAAGTATGGATACGTAATTAAAATGAAATCCTAACGGGCAAGGGACCGTTTTAAAAGTATAATATCTTTTATAATTACGTCATCTCAAACTATGGTCCAATCACTTAACCAAAAACTAATCGAATGTCAATAATAAAAGCATTTTCATTAAAATTATTTGTAGTCCGATAAGCTAAATGATAATGTCTTCCGCTTGTCCATTGACCACATTTTAATGCATATGTTAAAAATAGGTACCGATGGTCATTCAGGACTGCTCAGTATATTAGCTAATAAAAGCATTTTCATTAAAATTATTTGAAGTCCGATAAGCTAAATGATAATGTCTTCCGCTTGTCCATTGACCACATTTTAATGCATATGTTAAAAATAGGTACCGATGGTCATTCAGGACTACTCAGTATATTAGCAAGTCATGAAAATAATTCAATAGTGCGGCATACATAATTGCACCGACATTTATTGAAACAACTTTTATAATCATTTTTTTTTTACAATAGACAGTGTTGACATATCACCCGAACTCCAAGCAGCTGTATTGGATATAATAGATTCTACTAGATGTGCACAATACCTACGTGCTTGGTGCAATAGAAATTGGTGTGGTGTAAGAGACCATCAGCTTTGTGCTGGTAAATTGGCAGGAGGCGTTGATGCATGTCAGGTAAATAATAAAAAAATATAAGAAATAATTAGACATAATATAATTTAAACTTTCAGAGTCATTCGCACCAATAGCTTATATAGTATATTTAGTTTCTAGTCTCATTTTTGCCTTCAGTTTACTTGTCTCAAAATGTATGAAACTATCAATCTCAATCAGCTTTAAAAATTTTAATCTGATTTATTTTTTTCGTGGATTTTTTTTATACTTTACTGGTCTTAATGTCTAACCACAAAATCTCCATCATCATTTTCTTACCCTTATCTGGGATAGGTGGGCCTATGTTGGGTCGACACATGTTTTCCTTTTCCACTCTTGCCCATCAGATGTCATCTCAGTTATTCACACCTTTTAAACACATATCATTTTTCACACAATCCATGCATACCCTTTTTCGGTCTTCGCCTACTCTTATATCCGTCGACCGTCAAGCTCAAAGCTTATCTAGTTACATAGTCTTCATCTCTCCTCATGACATGCCCATTCCATGCTAATCTATTACTCCTCAACTTGTCTATCACTGGTGCTATTTTCAAACTTCCTGTGATATATTCATTTTTAATATCATTAATTCTAGTTACACCACACATCCACCTTAACATTCGCATCTCTGCCACATGTAGTTTTCTCTCATAGATTTCTTTCGTAGCCCAGCACTCAGATGCGTACAACATGACTAGCCTTATAATAGTTTTATACGCCTTTCCCTTGAGTTTCAAAGGCATTCGTGGGTCACAAGCTACACTAGACACCTTTCATCATTTCATTCACAAACTAACCTGACAGAATCACCTGAAAAAAAAAATCACGATGTGGTCCTAGATGTTAAACTTATTAAGCTTAAGGAGGGCCTCACTGGAAGTACAGCTGTCAGAGCACACCCACAGGTGTTTGTTGACATATCATATGGAAGACGGTAGCTAACCTGGTGGGCTTAGAATAAGTCATGCCACTATGAATCTATAATCTAGTACAAAATTATTTGTCAATTCAGACCGTAGTCAAAATTCGCTTTATTAAATTTCCATCATTCCTTACATTTTGCGCGAGTACTGAGAATATTTATGCATAGCTATATTGTTTCTATGATACAATAATACAAGCCTAATTTTTATACTTTATTTGATTTCAGGGTGATTCCGGTAGCCCATTACAAGTGAAGATTCCTTTAGATATAAAAACACCTTACAATATGTATAACATAATCGGTATTACGTCATTCGGAGTTGGATGCGCCCAACCAAACCTGCCAGGAGTATACACCAGAGTGTCTAGTTTTATTGACTGGATAGAGGGCATAGTTTGGCCGCAATAAGTAAATGTTCTTGTTAATTTGTTTCAATATATTGTGCTGCTGGAAATCTTTAATTCCTAAGATTTTTTAAGGAAATTTCAATAAAATAAAATGGATATATTAAATATATAATGCTTTTTATTGATCTCAGAAACTTTTAGTGTAATATATATTATACACTTTTTGATAAATGTTTGAAAAATATATTATCATCTTCTTACCCTTACCCAACCTAAGTAGGGTCGGCACAACAGGTTTTCCTTTTCCACGCTCGCCTATCAGATGTCATCTATCTAAGTATTTACACACATATCATTTTTCACACAATCCATCCATACCTTTTTCAGTCTTCCTCTGCTCTTATTATATCCATCGACCTTCATACTTAAAACTTTTCTAGTTACATGGTCTTCATCTCTCCTCGTGACATGCCCATACCATGCTAACCTATTACTCCTTAACTTCTCTGTTACTGGTGCTATTTGCTATATGCTGTTGGAAAAATATAAATGAAATGAATAGTACTGAAATGTACAATACAGTTTTACATTATTGACGATGGCCTCCTCCATTTTAAATACAATTCCCTAAATTGACGGGACCAGTCAACGATCGCAGGACGCAACACATTTATATATATTTGCCACTGCCTTAACCAGAGATGCTTGGAGAGACTTCAAATTTTAATTAGGTTTAGTGCAGGATTTCTTCTCCAAACAGTAGTCCGGTGAAGCTGTTAAGATCTTGCTAGGTAAATAGCGTCGTCATTTCGAGAAAAAAATAAACTTCAAATGTTGCCATATATAGTCCAATCCTATCTGCACCAGAAGAGGGCCAGTCTCAGCCACAGGTGCTCAGCCAGTTTTGCTTGCTTCTTGCCTTATGTGCTGGTACAGAATCCTGCTGGAATATCCAGTATCTGTTTTCGTTAATGTTTGGAGAAGAGGTTCCACCATGTTTGTTAGAACTGTATTTTGATACACAACAGCACTGGTTTTCGTACCTTTTTCACATGAAAACACTTGAGTTGATCTTGAATGTGAGACTCCGAGCCAAACCATGGATGACGAAGGATAATAACCCCGCTGGCCTCTCGGGATACGTGTGCTCGATTTCTTACTGTTATGGCATGTACGTTATCATTTTGTTTGTTACAACATTCTTCGATATCAAAAATGTTTTCGAACAAAAACACTTTTTTCGTTTTTTTCCCGCATACCACCGTAACAAAATATTATTAAGAACGGTGATTAAAATGAAACACCAAATAAAAAATCACTTTTATTCATTGATATACAAAAACCTAAGATGTACACTTAACGTCTCACAGCAGGCACACAAAAATGAGTGCATAATCCAAAATTATGTATATGTATGTTATTCAAAGTATCGCGCCGCTTGCGTCCTTGAAAAACAACTTGAAATCATTCACGTAAGGTCGAATTTACAAAATCATAAGTTTATCGCATAACTATAACCACGTATGTATTTTGGGGAGTTCTTACAGGACGATTTTGAGCGCTACTTTTATTCGAGACTGTGTGTCTTGGGTTTCCGTATGTCAACGGTTTTATTACAATTGCCTTCCATAATTGCTATGGCCATACAATATTCTCTATCCAATCAATGAAACTGGATATTTTGGTATAAACACCCGGAATATTTGGTTTACCACAGCCAACTCCAAACGACGTCACACCAATAACATGATACATATTCCAATCATTTTGGACAGGAATCTTCACTTGCAGTGGACCTCCGGAATCACCCTGCAAATAACTAATATGCAAAAAGGTCCTCCTAATAATGGGATAATTTATATTAAATGAATCCTATTTTGTCCTATTTAATCCTACTAGTGGGCGCCCATTGGTCGACATTCGACCATAGTTCATTGATTTTTTAAAGTTTGAACTTTATTAGGGTTCTTTTGTCAACTTACTTCTATAATCAAAGGTTTTTATCATGGTTACTCAGTTATTATAATAATAGTTGTATGTTACAGTATCATTGTTGAGTGTAGAACGAAAAAGGGTTCTTCTAATGCATTTTATATAAAATAAATATCTTTCTGCACTTCTCCTCCATATAAACTTTAACTATGCCAAATTTCACGTTCATCCGTTTGCCCAATTCCGTTAAAAAGGGATACAAAGTTTAGGCTTCACGTATTAATACATATGATGATGATATAGCTTATGGAAATGGGTGAATGTTTGTTACTCTTTCATTCAAAAACTATTAAACAGCTTTTAACTAAGCACACTACAATTCAGTCCACGAATACATCAAAATGATAAACATTATATAGATAAAGTGTTTCTTAAATTGACCAAAGTATAACAATACGTGTAGAGTATGTTTGGTAAAAGTCATACCATCTGAGAGCTATTTCGACGTGCATTGCATAAATCATTAGAATTACACAAAGATAATATAATGTACGTTGATATTATTTATAAAAATATAACGTAAATAAAGAAAAAATTTGGCTACTTGTGAGAACATACGTATAGCATTTTATTTTTCACTTCTCATTCCCCGGCCAATTTAAAGTGAATCAACATTTTTAGACCCTCACTTTCAATATTGCTTTTCTTCTCATATTCTCATAGTATAACTCACAATTCATCTTTAGCCTCCGAGTATATTACTAATTGGTTCTATATTCACTGTCTAAGAATAGTTTCAATAAAACGTGTATCTTCACAATGTTTCCAATGGAACATGTAAAATATCATTTTATCGAAATTACTACATTAAAATAATAGACTTAAAATTGCAAACCTGACAGGCGTCAACACCACCGGTCAAATTACCAGCGCAGATTTGACTGTTATCCACTCCACACCAGTTTCTATTGCAGAAGCTCTTCAACAGATCGTTGCATTTCTCGGTATCAATGATATTAAGCTCACCAACTTGGAGATGTGTTGAAATATTGATACTACCTGTTCTTTGAAAATTATTTAGTAATAATACAGCATAGAACTTATACTGACTTTGAAAAGAAAATACTATATTTGTTGAGGTAAAATGTTTTTTAAGAAATCTGTTATGTATTTTGCAAATCTATACTTTACAAAGAACAATCAATTTGTTTCTCTTTGCAATTGTAGGACATATTAACTTCGAGTCACTCATTGTACATATACACAATCTTCCCTTTATGGTAGGTTGAAAATTTCAACCCATCAGTATATTTCAGCTAATTAATTACACATGAGTTTAATCTAGCATTCTCGTACGATTTCCTTCCGAATGATTCCCCAAATTATTAATACCAGTATAAGATCATATTTACGGTAAAATTCTAGGAATTGAATATTAGATTATTATAGTTGATTGGACCAAATTACTAATAGATTTTTGATCGCTAATCACGGGTATGAGTGCTCTCACCATCACTTAGCGTGTGTTAATTTCATGCGTTGCATTGCAGCCAATATAAGAAACTGTACTTCAATAAATCACCTTATGAAGTAGTTACCGTTTGCAATATGCTGGTATTACACTACACAATGACACCCGTCGTTCTTTTGATAACTGCTACTTTAATAAAACCTTTTTTCTAAAACTTAAATATGTACAAAAGTATACATTGTGCTCGTCGTGTGGCTCATGTGATTGTTATATTCATGTAGGAACTACATATTACGTGTATAATGACATGCTGAACAATAATATTTGAAACGGCTGATACGTTTACATGTGTCGTGTAGACGGCGCTGCCACGGATGCGTTCTCGAGCTTTATGTTCTGGGCTTTAGACCATTATCAGGTGACTAAGATTGTTCTGTGTACGTTATTGGTGAGAGAGGACCCAACGGTGTAAGCCTTGATGCCGCTTTATTGAATTATATTATGAAGGCATATTTGAAATATCATCATCATCAGTCGTATCGTGTATAACGAACCACTGCAAAGTAATAGGCCTCTTCCCGAAGGAAGGTATCGGCGTAATAACTACGCCAGTATAACACGAATTGTTGCCTTACAGCTCCAAGAAATGCACAATCTTATATTTTTCCACATGCGGTGGTACTACATTATATTATGAAGGCATATTTGAAATATAATCATCATCAGCCTATACACGAACCACTGCAAAGCATAACCCTCTTCCCGAAGGAAGGTATCGGCGTAATAACTACTCTAGTATAAGACGAATTGTTGCCTCAAAGCTCCAAGAAATCCACAATTCTATATGGTGAAGGCAAACGTCATAAGGAATGCTAAACCTGAAAAAGTTTTTATAGTACCACCGTATCTGGAAAAATATAGAATTGTGGATTTCTTGGAGCTTTGAGGCAACAATTCGTCTTATACTAGAGTAGTTATTACGCCGATACCTTCCTTCGGGAAGAGGGTTATGCTTTGCAGTGGTTCGTGTATAGGCTGATGATGATTATATTTCAAATATGCCTTCATAATATAATTCAATAAAGCGGCATCAAGGCTTACACCGTTGGGTCCTCTCTCACCAATAACGTACACAGAACAATCTTAGTCACCTGATAATGGTCTAAAGCCCAGAACATAAAGCTCGAGAACGCATCCGTGGCAGCGCCGTCTACACGACACATGTAAACGTATCAGCCGTTTCAAATATTATTGTTCAGCATGTCATTATACACGTAATATGTAGTTCCTACATGAATATAACAATCACATGAGCCACACGACGAGCACAATGTATACTTTTGTACATATTTAAGTTTTAGAAAAAAGGTTTTATTAAAGTAGCAGTTATCAAAAGAACGACGGGTGTCATTGTGTAGTGTAATACCAGCATATTGCAAACGGTAACTACTTCATAAGGTGATTTATTGAAGTACAGTTTCTTATATTGGCTGCAATGCAACGCATGAAATTAACACACGCTAAGTGATGGTGAGAGCACTCATACCCGTGATTAGCGATCAAAAATCTATTAGTAATTTGGTCCAATCAACTATAATAATCTAATATTCAATTCCTAGAATTTTACCGTAAATATGATCTTATACTGGTATTAATAATTTGGGGAATCATTCGGAAGGAAATCGTACGAGAATGCTAGATTAAACTCATGTGTAATTAATTAGCTGAAATATACTGATGGGTTGAAATTTTCAACCTATCATAAAGGGAAGATTGTGTATATGTACAATGAGTGACTCGAAGTAAATATGTCCTACAATTGCAAAGAGAAACAAATTGATTGTTCTTTGTAAAGTATAGATTTGCAAAATACATAACAGATTTCTTAAAAAACATTTTACCTCAACAAATATAGTATTTTCTTTTCAAAGTCAGTATAAGTTCTATGCCGTATTATTACTAAATAATTTTCAAAGAACAGGTAGTATCAATATTTCAACACATCTCCAAGTTGGTGAGCTTAATATCATTGATACCGAGAAATGCAACGATCTGTTGAAGAGCTTCTGCAATAGAAACTGGTGTGGAGTGGATAACAGTCAAATCTGCGCTGGTAATTTGACCGGTGGTGTTGACGCCTGTCAGGTTTGCGATTTTAAGTCTATTATTTTAATGTAGTAATTTCGATAAAATGATATTTTACATGTTCCATTGGAAACATTGTGAAGATACACGTTTTATTGAAACTATTCGTAGACAGTGAATTAGTAATATACTCGGAGGCTAAAGATGAATTGTGAGTTATACTATGAGAATATGAGAAGAAAAGCAATATTGAAAGTGAGGGTCTAAAAATGTTGATTCACTTTAAATTGGCCGGGGAATGAGAAGTGAAAAATAAAATGCTTGAATTATTAAATTAACCAAATTAAATAAAAAATATTGATATTCGCGCTACCGAATAATATATTAGAAGTCGATGCCAACCTACATTTCAAATTTGTTGCAGGTAATAAAATATGTATACTATACAGATATCCATCATGAGACACCAGAGTGGACCAAAACTCGACAAGTTCTGAATAGCAGAGGAGACCATACTTTGTATTAAATTGTTCTATTCTTTCACAATAAATACATTTTCTTTAGAAATTTCATTTTGTAAGAAAAAAGTTTAGTTTCTTATGTATCTTACTTTCTACAGTATATTCTAATATTGTTCATTTCTGTTATTAAAAGAACTTATAAAGACAACAGCTGTTATTTTTACATCATAGAACCTTAAAGATACTATTTTAAAAATAAAATACAACGTTATAATGTGAAGAACCATCCTAAAATTTAAATTAGTACATGTTGCTTAGACTTTTTTGATGAGTGTAGTAATGATTACAATTAATTTCAGTTACCATTCATTGCCTTTAAATAGTTGTAACACAATGTGATCATAATTCATTCGATATTAAAAATATAGCTTCACTAGTTACATCTCTCGGAAAATCAACACAAACATTAATTTAAAAGGTTTTTAGTTTTACCATATGGGGGAACTGGTGTGGTAACGCTGGAAGACCTCCTAAGAAATAATCATCAAACTTTTCAAACATGTCACCTAAAACATAAAACAGTTATCAATGTAAAAAATTTCGGAAATTAGTTTTTATGCAGATGACTTTAAACTAAATCAGATCGAACTTCCAAAGAAATTTATAATGTCAGTACTATATTAGGTTAAATATACACTGAATCTCGTACCATCTATCTATCTATATGTGATGACTCATTTACAGTAAACATAATATATGATATTATATTATGCTAGTTTACAATTTAAAAACATCAACCAATTTCTTAAATATTGGAGATTTACTTACATTTGCTTTTCCTCTCTGCTTGCTTCGATATGAGTTCAGCTTTCCAAATGTATTCTTGGCACTCTATAAATAAAAATACATTAACACATAGTTTGTTAGTATGATGCTATCTATATTCATTTAATTAATACTACCATTGATTATTCTTGAACATCTAAACTATCAGGAGTGTTTGACAGGTTCCTAGTCTGTTACGCACTGGCTTTTATAATATATTCACAATCTTGTTAAATTTAACTCTAGATTTCGTAATATTCGTGGCACTTGTTGCGTTATCGTTTGATGTCTACTAGTTAAGTTTATGGGGAATGATTCCACAGAGCATAAATTCTGAGATGCGAATAAAGTTCCTTGGAAAATTCTAACAAGGGATGGTCCAAAGAACATTGAAATTATCACAAAACGCTTGTTATTACGTACTTGACAATGTCTTGTTACCTGTTAAAAATCTAGATGATTGGTAGGCAACAATAAAAATAAGTAAAAATCAAACTATTACGATGACTGGAATGCAATTCGTAACTGGTTTGCTCTCCGTGAACATTATTGTACACCATTTTACCATGTCCAAAATTCTTGAGATAAATAAGGTAGAAAATTCCATTTAATCAAATTTTGGTATGTACAAAAGATTTTGCAGACTCGCGTATATGTACTAATATTTATCTAATTATTACAATTATCAATCTATACTTCTGTACTAATATTATAAAGAGGTAAAGTTTGTGAGTTTGTGACGTTGTAGGGGGTAATCTCGGGAACTACTGGTCCGATTTGGAAAATTCTTTCAGTGTTATATAGCTCATTTATCGGGGAAGGTTATATATCATAACGCTAAGACCAATAGGAGCGGAGCAGCAATGACGAATGTTGCAAAATCGGGGTATTTTTTCCTTTTAATAACCATTCCACGCGTACGAAGTCGCGGGCAGAAGCTATTAACTAATTGTATTATCTTTACTAATATCATAAAGAGGTAAAGTTTGTGAGATTGTAGGGGGTAATATCTGGGGAGTCGGAGAAAAAATGGTCGAACGAAAGCATTTCTTACGAACGCTTTAACGATGAGAGATATATGATTGAGTTCTAGAAAAAAGTTGTAGCTTGATAATACCTATTACCGCCCAACGAAGTGGGCACGGGTC
>MU159303.1:0-72542 GCA_015888305.1 Antheraea pernyi | reverse complement strand
ATCTAAAGTTTTAGATTTGTATAAATATAAACAAGACTTATAAATTAGTTCGCCAAAGAAGTTTCACTTCTGACATGTGTACTTTGTACGCACGCACTTTTTTTTTATCTTTGCTATTACATACAGACACTTCATTTTTATTATATGTATAGAATATATGATGGAAAAGGAAACTTACTAACTTCGCTGATCCGCCGATTTGAAGCTCTAAAATCAGGTATAGGAGGGTTATATGGTTTGCAATTCTCATTTTCTAACTTAGTTCTAGTCACTGGAATAGCTGTCGTCAATTGAAACCTCTCCTGCAGAGTGGTCATATCCGTGCTTACTTGAGGTCTCTGCAGTTTGAAATACTTGTTATAGGTTAAGAATTTTACAAATTAGAAAGTATGATGGATGTATTTTTATCACGCTTTTATTAGCTTCACCTGTATGTATGTATGTTTGTAACCGACCCATTTGAGCTCGATTTTGTACTACATTGAACGATCAGATTTAATTCAAACTTTGCACACATGTCAAAGGTCGAAGACAATACAATAATCCGAAAAAAAAAGTTAAAAAAATTTAACTAAAAATGAAAAAAAAACTAAAAAAAAAAACAGAAAATAAAATTTAATAAATTTGGATTAAGAATATGGTAAATTAGAAATAAATGTATATTTTTGTAAAAAGTGACAAAAAAATTATAAAATGATATCTGATCATTTTTTAGTTATTTATGAAAGCGTGTTTTTTTCGTTTTTTTTTAAACTATTATTTTTTATTTGATAATGTTTCACAAAACAACTAGTGAACGAATTTTAATTATACTTTGTACTAATATAGCGCATACCTGAAAATAATATATAAACTATTATTTATAAAAAAATTAAATTACCTAAATATTACGATTATTCTCAATTAAGTTGGAAAAATTCTGCTATCTGAAAGCTATTTCGGCGTGCGCTGCATAAACCGTTAGATTTACACGAAGGTAATATGTGATGTCATTATTTGTAAAGGTATGAGGGCAGACAAAGTCACAGTTGGGTAATAGTAAGTTATAAAAAATCAATATTCATTAGGAATGGTAAAATAAGTAGGTCTAAATACTATATGGTAATCCTAATGGTGGTAGAGCCACGCTGAAACTATCACTGGTTTCAGCATCTATGGGTCGGCTCGTCTCGGGTAGTACTACCCACTCATAGAAAACCGACGTGAAGTAACAGTGCTTGCATTGTTGCGTTTCGTTCGATCAGTGAGAGCGCCAGAGGCCCACCTCCCTTTCCCTCAAACACAGGCTGGCAACGCACTTTCGACTCCGCCGGTATTGTTAGTGTCTATGGACGGTGGTGATCACTTAAAATCAGGTGAACCATAAGTTCGTTTGCCAGTTATGACATAAAAAAATATATAACAAAGCTAAATTGAACTTTATTGTACCAAAGATGCTATTCCACACAACAAATCTAATCATCATCATCTGCTCCTAACCTTTATCGGTTACAGCGACCGCTAATAGAAACTTAACAATCTATTTCTCCGCCTTTTCGTGTGTACGTAGATGACTGGCGTATCGCACCTTCGCAGTAAACGTACGTCCACACTTGGGACAGGTCAATACACCGTTATTATAATGATATTGTATAGCCTTAGGTGGTCTAGCTTTTAGTTCATTACGCTTAGTACCAAGCTCCGCTTTTCTTCTACCCTCAAATGTGTAAATTTGTCTTTGTAAAAGAGTTTTCCACTCTGACCGTTTCACAGCTGTTGTTTCCCATATAGAGGGATCTATTTTGCAAATCTAATAGTATACACGTAAATGGCTGGATAGAATCTTAATAGTAATCATAGAACGAATTAAAAACTCCTACTGCATATGTAATAGGTTCAGCCACACCCCAGATCCATCGATCTTCAATCTGAAACGTTATAAACATTGCAGTAATTATATTGCGTAAATAAAACGCTTAATGTAAAATCCAGAACAAATAATCCTACCGAGGTCTTAGTTCTTTCAAGTGTATTCTCATATTTATTCTCACTTTGTGCTATAACTGTAGGCGATGATACTGCAATATAATCACATAATTCATTATTTATGGAAGGTTCAAACTTTTACCAAGTTCTCTCATTGATTTACATATTTCAAAAATGCACATGTGTTTTACAGATACGCGCTTAGCCACGATCTCACCTGATGGTAAGTGACGATGAAGCTGACGATGGATCGCGCTAACATATATTCTGATATATATATATATATATACATTGATAACATATTATCAAGAGCTATAAAGAAAATAAAACTGATCCAAATTTTTGTCTTGATTACTTTAAAGCTTATTAGTAGTTATTAAACAAAAAGTAATAAAAAAATATATGTAAAAATATTCTGCCACTTCTACTATTGATGCATAAAAATAAGGAATAAGTAGCGACTACACAAAAGCAGATGAAAATAACTGAATATAGAAGGATAACTACTTACTTTGGGTATTTACAATATAGGTTCAATATGATTCAATATACTCGTAAGTAGCTTTAAATATCTTTGTCGTATGAATTGCTCATAACTTCATGAATAATCAGGAGGAAAATAACAGAAAAATAAATGTTTAATAGTGGCAGTATAAACAACATCTATATATTAATAGATATTTAATAGTGGCAGTCTAAACATCATCTATATATTAATAAATTTTTAGTTTACAGTTTTAACAACTTTTTTAGTAAAGTACATTTTTATTTAAAAAAAAATCCATAGTTGTATATAATCAAAGCATCTGATGACGTATATGACATTTAAAAAGAGTGTCTGCCTGTCTATTTGTATGCCCGGATTGAATACAAATACGAATTAACATATTTTTATAAAATTGTGTATCTATATGACAGTTTCTATATGACAAGCTTGGTTTTTTTTTGTCAGTAGACTTAAAAAAATCCTAAAAATAAAGAAATAAATAATTCTGTTTATTTTTAACTGACTTTATGAAATCTATTTAGTACAGAGGAATATATCTACTTTAAAAATAAATAAATGATAGAGTATAAAAACTGTTAATAACTCTTTTAAGCATCGTAGAAAAAAAGTATAATTCTCAAATGATATCCAATACAATAATTACAATATAACAATCAAATTACCAGGTAATTCTTTGAAAATGTCAAGAATATAGTCTTATTTAAATCAAATCAAATAGCGATTCGTAAATAATTACAGCATAAAAATCCTATGCAAGATCGTGGGCAGTTACTATTAAATAAAATACGCGACATAAAATTCTAAATTTTGAAAGAATTCATTACATCTAACACGCACGCACAAACGATTCGTAAATGTCAAAATATGAGCCCTTAGATTTCAAAATGTGCACAAACCAATTTTAGCCGTTCCTAATATTTTACGTTATTCATAAAGACCTTCAAATCTTGTACACGTAAAATATGAAAAAAAAAACCTTATGGACGACAAAATTTGAACTTCGTTTTCAGTGTAAAAAAAATGTTATAAGAACAATTAAACTTGATTTTATCTCATTTCGAAATTTAACGACACATATATCATATCTTAATACACGCATACATTTTCTATATGTTTACATAATTACATGAATACAAAAAACTATACCAGTATAAATAAATACCACGGAAACGAGTAAATTATTCATGACACAACACTCAAACACAACACTCGGACTGCAATGAACAATTATGTGTGTTTTATTATTAGTATACTGTATATTCACTAACGTCGGAAATCATACCGGTTTTGCCGCGGTAGAATCAAAAACTGGTAGGTAAGTACTAAAACACGTGGACGAGAACAGACACACGATTTATTAACAAATTCTACCATAATAATATATATTATTCTTCCCATGTTAATAAATAGACATTATTGACTGTTATTAATTGTTGTTTTCTATATTTTTTAAATTTAATTGAGTATTGTGAAACTATTATAGATTATACAAGTAAGTAGCGTGAATTATGATGAATAGAGACTTAAAAAAAGTAATGGTTTCCAATTTTTGAACTGAAAACTTCTTTAGGCGCTTTGAGCGGTATTTTTTGGCAGGAGATAAGCTTACAATTTCGCGTGATGACATGCTAATTAGCGTGACCGACAGTATTGTCACAGACTCACAGAATTTGAGTCTGGTTCTAATGTATACATATCAGGTGAGAAAGGTGATTAAAATAAAACCTACTTTACTTAAATTTAAATGGCTGATTTTATATATGATTTGTATAATATCGCTCTACAGTAGTAATCAGTATTGCTAGACAGTTTCCGAAGGCCATAACTTCTGCCAAACGCACACAGCAATATATAAAAAAACTTTACATATTTTAAAATTTATGGTGTTTTGAATATATTATTCAGATAACTATGTATAACAAAACTATATTTAATCAGTCAGACTGATTGTAAGGGCCAAACATCCCGCCAAACCTGAAATATAATCAGTTGTTAGTATGAACGCGAGAACTTTATATATGCCTAATAGAGTGAAATACTTAAAGGTGTGAATAAAAATTAAATGATCCCAACTATTTATTTAAAAGACAATGATGGCAGTTCTATGGGACCTTTAATTAAATTGGTAAAAAGATAAATATAAAGAAAAAGGAATACAAACAAAATATGAAGCAAATGAGAAAGTAATTACTTGCAACATAAAGGATTCCCTATAATATCAACTATCTGCAGGTGAACATAGCATCGAAATCGGTCTAATAAGTAGAATAGAGACATAAAATTTTTGAAAATTAATTTGTCCTTATAAGTAGTTTCATACGCATTTAGTAAACAGCTGTTTGAGATTACATCATACACTTTTATTTATTAGTATAGATTGTCCATTTGAACGTTAAATTTGACCCGGTGTTCCAAAGTATTACGATGCATAAAAAAATTGTTGTATTACAGGACGTAACACACTTTTACGTATATAGTGCTACAGGTATAATACTCGCCCTAGAAGCACAGTTAAGTATTTGTACACTCACTAACCACGTATTTTGCCCGTAACAATAATGATAGAAATGTTAATGACGATTCTGGGTTGTTTTATTTAGACCTTACAACGATAAACTTTACAACTTAAATAAAATACGCATTTGCAATGAAATAACAAGATTAACTCTGACCAACGAAGTCGCGGGAAACAGTTGGTTTATAATAAGAGAAACTATGGATGAACATGATGTGATGATCATGGTAATGTAGATAACGATGGTGATGATGGTGATCGTCATGATCTAGAAACGAAGTAAAGCGATCGCTATTTCTAACATATACTAGATATTTTTACAATACCGGGGGGCCTAGCCAAGTTACTTATCTACAATCGCTAACACCAGTAGAAAACGGAAAAATGTATGGAGATGACATATCTGAACGCTATATCATGTGATCAAAACAAATAATTATCATGTGATGTAGCGTTCAGATATGTCATCTCCATACATATTTCCTACTGGGCTCCATAGGTTGGAAGGTCACAATCGGTACTTGGGAGTTCAAGTGCGGCAGCACTCTTATCAGTTCCAAATTTGTTCTGACAGCGGGCCATTGTATCAGGGCGTCAGCAGCTGACACATTATTCACTGATCCTATTCCAAAGATAGTCAGGCTCAGTCTATTCCGAATAGAAGAAACAGAGAGGAAAGAAAGTTGGAAAATATCACTAACGACAAGATAAACAACGGAAAACGGAACGTCAGGGAGCCCATCCTCTATTAAACCAATCCGGCAGGACCGGGCGGATGGCGTCGATCGTGTATCGACCGTACCGCGCATCCGCCAGGTCCCGCCTCCACCTTTCTACCACTTCATCCCTCTTCTCTTTTCTCCTTTCCTCTATTTCTCTGGGAGCTAGAGGCTCCCCTATTCGTTTCTTAACCGCCGTATATTGGTATATGGCGGCAAGCCCCTCCGCCTCTAACTCCCAGGGAAGGGAGCCGGTCAGCACCATGGCCGCCCCCGAGGACACCGCGCAGTATCCTCGTATCACCCTCAACCTCAACCTCAACGGTATGATGCGCAGCTCTCAGCGCACGGATATTTATGGCGTTGAGGGCGTCGACCCACAACGGTGCCCCGTAGGCGACCTCGCCTAACTTTTGGACCGCTCTGAATATGGTTACAGAGAACACAAATTTAGATTTATATACGTATAATATATATGTATAACATTGAGACAAGTTAAGAATAAATAAATGCTAGTTTTAGATCCTTATAATAATATAATAGGTCTTTACCTATGAAATTGCCGTTCTGCAGTACTGGCCATTTCAAATCAAAATAATTTTTGTTTGGCTAAGAATTCTAATTTCAAATTAATTTTATTTTAAAAACATGGAATTCTTTTTCCAAAAGTAGTCATTTGTTTATTGATTAGTGTTACATTTTCATCGCATTTCAATCTTTTTTGTCATCATGGATACGTTAAAAATTCGAGTAATTATGGAATATGAGTACCGTCGTGGCAGCAACGCGGCACAAGCGGCACGCAACATCAACGACGTTTACGGAGCTAACACTACAAACCAACGCACCACCTGTTATTGGTTTGCTCGCTTCCGTTCTGGGAATTTCGACCTGAAAAATGAACCTCGCGGTCGTCCGAAGACTTTGGTCGACAATGACGAATTAAAGGCGATTGTGGAAGCTGATGATACACAATCTACGGCTGAATTAGCAGCAGCTTTCGACGTTAGCGTCAAAACAATATTGGTCCATTTGCGTCAAATTGGCAAGGTAAAAAAGCTTGACAAATGGGTGCCCCACGAACTCAATGATCGCCAGCGCGAAGTACGCATCGAGACGTGCCTTGCACTGCTCAACAGACACACAAATGAAGGAATTTTGAACCGCATTGTTACCTGCGATGAAAAATGGATTCTGTTTGATAACCGCAAGCGCTCAGCAAGTTGGTTGGATCCTGGTTCAGCACCTAAACAATGCCCTAAACGAAAACTTACCCCTAGAAAAGTGATGGTCACTGTTTGGTGGTCTAGCGCCGGTGTGATTCATCACAGCTTCTTACCAAAGGGGGTGAGCATTACTGCAGATGTGTACTGTGAAGAACTGAACACAATGATGGAGAAGCTGGCTCATCTCCAACCAGCATTGGTCAATCGCTCGGCTCTGCTGCTCCTGCAGGACAAAGCGGAGACCTCATACTGCACAGCAAACGGTCTCCAAGTTGCAAGAACTGGGGTTGGAAGTTCTCCGTCATCCGCCCTACTCACCAGACCTTGCGCCTACAGACTACTACTTTTTCCAGAATTTGGATAACTCTTTGGTGGGAAAAAATTCAATACCCGAGACGCAGTACAAAATGCCTTTGAAGAGTTTGTTGCCTCCCGTCCAGCTGATTTCTTTAAGAAGGGCATCAATAAACTGCCACTGCGTTGGCAAAGATGCATTGATTGCATGGGTGATTACTTCGATTAATACAAATAAAAAAATACATGAAAAAAATTCGTTTCAATTTTTTCATACAAAACGGCAATTTCATAGGTAAAGGACCTAATATTAATTTTGCTTTATATTAAACACTCGTCTATATTATGGGCAATCCCGAACTTAAGGCTAATATAGAACGTCCAAAAGTGAGTGTACGTACTTTTAATTTTAGTAAAATAAAGAAAGGTTTTAATATAGATTGTAGCAATAGATTCACTAAAGATCTCGAAGCTTAAGAACACACATACATTAATTTTACACGTCAACATTCTTCGATATCAAAAATGTTTTCGAACGAAAACAAAATTCTGCAGTATTTGTTTCCCGTACACCGCCGTAACAAAATAAAACTACAATCAAAAAAGGCCATAGAATATTTATATTAACTGCATCCTATTTTATCCTAGAAAACTTATGGAAATGTTTTTATTTTAACTGTCTTAGCTTTATTAACATGCCATTATATGATCTCAAAGCTCAAGTTTTCCTCCACCAAAAGTTCAGACTCATTGTAGGGATTAGTCGACTTTTTTAGCTTCAGAACGTGACATTTGGCTCGGAAATATCAATTAATCTTTTGAATTTATCGAAAAGGTAAAATAAAGTATAAGATTACAAACAAATGTTACCTAAATCTCCCTTCGTTTAAAAAAGGAGTATATCTTTTGAGTGCTTAAGGAAAATCATTGACTCGAAATTTATACAGTCGAACTTCCAAAACTATAGTAATAAAATATCAAGTAACATTCGCTTGTATAATTAGACAAATAAATAAAAATAAATCTAATTATTATAACATTTTAGCGCCATCTCTTTTTGATATACTAAACTAAAGGGAAGCCCCGCGTATCCACATTTATTAACGGCTTAATTGTTGTGTCAAGTGCAACCATAGATATTCAAATATATAGAGTTGTATATAACAGAATAAAAATTAAATAATTTCTACTATTTATCTAAAAGGCAAATGAACACATATAAACAAGGTTTTTAATACATATTTCAGTACTTTTAAGCACAATCTCAACTGATGTTAAATGAGGATGATGTATCTTGTCGTGTATATTAATAGTTGGACTATTTATTTATATCAATTTTCCTGCCTCGGTTTGATTAGGTTAGGTTAGACTTGCAATTTGCGAAAGAGACAGTCAGGGTAGGGATAGTATTGAGGGTTAGTGGGGGAATTAGATTAGCGTAGGCCAGAGGGGACTTAAGGGTGGCTGAGCCAGATGAGAAGTAAATCTCGATAAAAAATCATTGTTGGGGCTTCTCCTCTCCGCTATCGGCTGTACCCAGGAGAAGGAGTTGAGGCCCCGACCACTTATTGCACGGGTTTGACGGGCTGGGAGGCAGTCTTGCATCCGGCCGCAACCCCGAGGCACCCCCATAGTACGACGTAGGTTGGCCGTGGAGTTTTTTAGTCAACTAGAGTTTGACTCAGTTTAAGTCTTCCCCCAGGGACCTGAAAGTATAAGAAGAGGTCACCCTACAAAAAAAAAGTTAAAGTTGCGAAACAAAGACAGCGCGAGCGGGGATCGCACTGCGATGGCGTTAATACGTAAGTACCGAGGAATAACTCAACTCAGCTATTAGAGTACATCTATGAATGTATGAAAATATTTTTTTAAGTTGAGGGTACTAACCTTACCACGATAACTAACCACGCGAGTTTAGAAAAATTCGTAACACCAAACTATGTTTTTTTTAAATTTAAATCTCTAACACATTACCAGTATACAAAACTGTCAGTTTGTCGCGGTATAATAAAATTGTACCCAAATAATAGAACAGTTGACAATTGGCAACTGATTTGTATCGCTATACAGAGTCATCTGATGTCTTCGAATATGTATAGATCCGTATATATAAAGCCGAATCGCGAAAACACTATATAGTTACGTGATTGGACTAATAACATAAACCCCGAGTTATAGTGAAGGTTACACGTGCATTCAACCTAATATTAAATTTATGAATTATAAATACAAAATTAAATTGTTTTGAGAGTTCTATTAACTCGTGAATTATGAAAAGATACAGTGGAGTCATCAATTTTCTATTTACAAGTACGTTTTAATTTACTTTCATTAATACCACGTGATATGTATTATTATATTGTCTATGTTTCTTAATGTAATTTGGGATCTATGTTGTTGTTAACTTATATGTTCAGCGGCAGTTCTGATGCTAGTTAATGGACAGAAAACCGAGTAACTTTTTTTTTAGTTTTATTTTTGATAACCAATAATTTACATTATTACTGGCATTTTCGAGCAGGTGATTTCTTCTAATTACTAAGTCAATGCTATAAAGGTTGTGGCTTCCTTGTTAAAACTCTCCATGGGGTTTTTGTGGCATCTTAGAATTCATGCAAATAAGGAGCAAAGGAGTACATGCTGCCACTCTTCCCCACGATATAAAAAGTCTCTGACCTGTGTCAAAGGAAAACAGCAGCGTTATTAAAAAAAAATGACAAGGTGATAGCGGAACGTGAAACACCTAATTATTGTAGCTGATATATGTCGTGACACTACAAAAAAAACACGGCCATGAGAGTCCGACGAGGTGCATGACTAGTCTATATATCTAAATGATATGTGAGCCAATGGAAAACCAACAAACATGTTCTAGTCTGGAATTGAAATGTGAATAAAACGCTTAAAAACTTAGAAATTACATTCAAAATAATTACTGGAATAACCCATCTCCGAGCAGTCGGTTTTGTATAAAGTATTAGTCATAACAAAGGTATTTGTCTATGCTTGGTTATAGTTATAGAAATGCAGAATCTGTACAATATGGAAGATTATACATACAGTACCTGGAGTCTTATTTACCACGTTGGAGAGAAGAGAAAGAAGTCCGGCTAAGATCGGCTTAATTCTGCTACGATAACGCTACACCAAACCGAACTTTGCCGACTATCTCTGTCTTTTTCTCGACGTGCCAAAATAAAAACCGGTTACAATATTTTTATTTCGATCATAATTGCGAAGGTATTACTTTTATATCTCGTTTGTTTTCAGTATGGACACTTATGGGTGCAAAATTGACCTCGGGGGAATCTTGGGTAGGTTGAGGAAGTATTGGATGATATGTAGACATATTAGCCTTTTTAGTAAGGTTTAAACATTACATTTAATATAATTTACTTTAAAACGGTTAAATAGGTATAAACTTCAAGGATTTATTATGAACTTGCAACAACAGAAAAAGATTGATTGAAACTTTTTCTATGAAGACGTGGGCACTAACTAGTATTCTAACAATACCAAAAAAGACATTGTGAGGGTTTTATAAAGTTGTTTTCTGATACATTGTATTTATTTACTAGTTTGTGCCCGA
The DNA here is from genome assembly GCA_015888305.1 of Antheraea pernyi. NCBI lineage: Eukaryota > Metazoa > Arthropoda > Insecta > Lepidoptera > Saturniidae > Antheraea > Antheraea pernyi. Next base: position 61,726 of record MU159303.1, on the reverse strand, counting down.
GACCTCGTTCACAGGCATATGTTTTAGCAGTTTAATCGGAATGATGTACGTACCTTGGAAGTGTTTTTGCATAACAAAAAAATGAAAAACATAACGGAACGTTATCTGATAACTATATAAAAATTCTTCTAGTGAAAGTATCATCACAGTTGCTTCATCCGTTTCGTAGATTACTCTGAACAAATAATTCGGTTTTATTTATATGTATCAGATTATGATAAGTTTTGAGTTTAACCTATAATCCATAAAACAATTCTTATTCTTATCATCATTACATAGTATAAAACAAAGTCCCCTACCGCGTCTGTCTGTCTGTCTGTTCGCGATAAACTCAAAAACTACTGAACGGATTTTCATTCAATTTTCACCAGTGGATAAAGTGGTTCGTGGGAACGTTTTGGTATATAATATGTCAAGGATTTATTTTTAATCAGGGCGGGACAACGTCTGCCGGGCCCGCTGGTTAATATTATAAGTACAAACGCGAGTTTGTTTGGTTACGCTTTCTCACCTTAATCACTCAACCAATCATTATGAAATTTGGGATACACTTTGTCAGGCCTATACACAAGAACTTTTTTTATATCATAAGAGGTAATCGAATAGGTGGGTCACCCGATGTTAAGTGATCACCGCTGTCCATAGATAGACACTAGTAACACCAGGGGAGTCGCAAGTGCGTTGCCAGCCTGTGCTTGGGGAAAGGGAGGGAAGGTGAAGGGGGGGGGAGGTTGGCCTCCGGCGCTCTCACTGACCGAACGAAACGCAAAAATGCAAGCACTGTTAGTTCACATGGGTGAAGCTGTGGGTCGGATGGTAGTACCCTGGGCGAGCCGATCCAGCGTGGCTCTACGGCGTATAAACATAGATATCATCCAGAAGAAAAATACTTTTCCCAACGAATAGATCATATCTACTTTAACCTGAGTGAAAGCTAGTTTCATGTAGTTAACGTTTTTTTAATAATTCTATTTCTGTTTAGAATGACGACAAATGGATTTGGGGTTACGTTGATGTAATTGCACCAAAGGTAAGTTGACACATTTATTAAATGTTATATTAATATTACTTTTTTTTGGAAGAAATATGGTCTAATTATTAATTAAGTAGCCCGCAAATGTACGCAGAAATCATAATTAATAGAAATAAGATTAATCCTCTAAGGTATTTGTAAAATATAATATTAAAATTTCCTACAACAATTTCCAACCAAAAGAAATCCTAAAATAGAAACATTATTCAAGTCCTCATCAATCTTTTTGTCCTTTCTGAATATAACCGTAAGTTTTGGCTTGCTCATAATACTTTTTTTGTTCTGTGTATATGTTCAGAGTGGTCAAACATTTGGCGAGAATTTGTAGACGTGATAGTTAAAACTATACTACAGAACTGTTGTTCATATTCATTGTCTACTATTGACTCTACGAATGACTTCCTACTATTAACCCATATTAAATTAGTATTCGTTCGTAATGCTAGCTAAGAAATAATTGATTACTATCGGCTATTATTAATGTTTCTCTGTGTAGTATTTAAAATCAAAAGTTATCCTAAATATAATATTATAAGAGTAAATAGGAGTTTTTTTGTTTGTTGCGCTTTCACAACTCAAATGCTAGACCCATCAATATATTTTTTTATATACGTTACCACGGATACAGGAAAGCAGATTGGATGCTTTTTATCGAGGAAAAATGTATCGTTCTCGAGGAGAGAAGTCACGGGCAAAACTAGTCTATACTAATATTATAAAGAGGCAAAGTTTGTGTCGTTGTGACGTTGTAGGGGGTAATCTCAGAAACTACTAAACCGATTTGAAAAATTCTTTCAGTATTATACAGATCATTTATCGAGGAAGGTTGTAAGCTATATATCATCAAGCTAAGATCAATAGGAGTGCAACACCAATAAAGAATGTTTCAAAATCGGTTTTTTTCCCCTTGAGAGATTCCGCTGCGTGTTAGCGTTAGCCCGAAGTAGGTATTCCACGCGAACGAAGTCGCGGGCAGAAGCCAGTGATATATAAATGAACGCGAATTGTTTTTATTGAAATTAGTAACAGCCTCTCTTGACATTTGTTATAAATGTATTATTTTGAACAAAAAACATTTTATAGAAGTGTTAAGTTTTTAGTTAAATGTCTACGCTTTGACCTCAGAAACAAGTTTTTAGTTATAGCCATACGATCACGGATGCGTTTTATAAATTACAATCTATGTATTACCATACTAATCTTATATATATGTATACCTATATACGAATTATGTTGGTTTATATACGCTCGAGAAGCTCCAAGGATTAATCGGTTAATAGTTGATACAGTTTATAAAGTGTTTCTTTTTTCACGGAGAAGGTTTTTAGTGTATTGATTTTCCTAAAATCCACTGTGATATGGAGCGGAGCTATATTTTTTTTATATAGTAGCACGGGAAAAGTGAATACACTATGCCTGATGGAAAGCACAGTACAATCCAAAATCAATGGCGACCACCGAGTGACACACTATCCATCGCCGGTCACCGCTGTCATGCCGGCCTGCGAAAAGCTGGATATGCACAGGCTGATCCCGAAACGCCACCCGCAGAAGCGAATCACTATAACGGGCTGTTTCGCCACATACATGGTGGTTGCGACCCACTCAGGCTGTAAAACTCTACCACCCCGCTATCGCCATTGCCTCGTTCGTTATTCAGCAGTGTGCACCACGTGCAGGTGAGGTTGGCTTGGGTGTCTCAATAATTTTATCGTTCGTAAATTTTATATTGTAATTAGCAGCCTAGCCCGACTTCAAATGGGTGTTCTAACGAAGAAAATGTGACCAAATGTACCCTTTACCAAGGAACAAGTAAAAAAATGCAACTGGAGAATTGAACGTCAGTCTGTCGTTTTTGTCAATATTTTTCATTACCTCCCCACCATCTTCTAACTCACTCACTTTTTCTAGAGAGAGATAGATATAACAAAACATATTAAGCCAATTTGATAATTTATCGTCAATTTATAATATATAGATTTAGCTTAAATAAATACGCGAGCGATTGCTAGTTTCTTGTAATTTGTTTGTTAAGAACCTTTAAAATACAAAAAGTTTTTAAGTCAAAACTAAACTATGTCCTTGGGTTGGTAAAGGGAGGAATCTTTTTCCTTTATGCCCCGCCCCGTCCATAACCTCTTCAAAAATCGGGTTTGGTTGTGATAGTGTTTTATTTTCCCTCCACCCGGAATAATAACTTAATAAATTAACCCATTAATAATAACTGTATTAAAATTATTTAATAAATTAACACTTTAATAATAACTGTATTAAAATTATTTAATAAATTAACATTTTAATAATAACTGTATTAAAATTATTTATTAAATCAACGCTTTAATAATAACTATATTAAAATTATTTATTAAATTAACGCTTTAATAATAACTGTATTAAAATTATTTAATAAATTAAAACAAGTGACTCACTTTAGCACTGCATAGTCTTCTTTTTTCTCTGTTGACTCTTATCTTCTCACTTCGTTTATTTATATTGAAATACCATTATAAATGTAGTGCAGCTTAAATACAGAGAATTTTAGTATTATTATTATTTTAATTAGTGCCATGGGTGTTATATGATAAGCTTAAAACTATATTAGTATGTCGGACATCGCACAGTTTTCTTATTAGTGTGGTATCACTAAAGACCAATTGACAATTTACAGTTCAATAAAATATAAATAAATCTCAATAAATCTCGCCACACTAATGTTTATTTCTTGATATTTGTAATTGTAAATATGTAATGTTGTCTAAGATAATCATTTAAATGGACGTTGAAGGTATTTTTGATCTATACTATTTAATTGAGCATTTGTCCAATGCAACTAATATGGTGGTAGAGCCAAGCTGAAACTATTACTGGTTTCAACATGAATGGGTCGGCTCGCCCGGGGTAGTACCACCCTCTCATAGAAAACCGACGTGAAGTAACAGTGCTTGCATTGTTGCGTTTCGTTCAGTCAGTGAGAGCGCCGGAGGCCCACCTCCCCTCCCCTTTCCTCTCTCCTCTCCCTCCCCTAACCCTTCTCCCTAAGGGTGACAACGCACTTGCGACTCCTCGGGTGTTGTTAGTGTCTATGGACGGTGGTGATCACTTAACAGCAGATGACCCATCTGTTAGTTTGCCACCTGACATAAAAAAAAAAAAATGATAAGATGTTTCTCGAAACAGCTTCGCAAATAACTCATTATTTTTAATAACATCTATAATCCAAAACTGGTTACAGTGATAATCCTCTGTAACCAGTTTTAGATAATAAATATTATTAAAACACATGTAAAGAAAACCTTATGAGATAGATATATGATATCTAAGTCTTTTCTGTACTTCCTTTTTATGTTTAAATATTCCGTTGTACGTTATTTTGATGTATTTCAATGCTGGCAATGTAATTGACCAAAAAATATTTATACACTTTCGTCTATACCCTTAATTCCCAAAGTGGTTCAGGTGGACCTCTAGAAGTCCACGGGAAATTCGATGGGGGTCTACGTTGGCGTGGCAAAAAAATGGGGGTTCACAATCACGAAAATGTATCTGCTTTCGATAGCGACCTGGGGGTCGTGACCTACACGTTGAAAAACCATGCTCAAAGGATCAGACAACGTTTCCGACGGAAGCTCCTAGGCGGCTTGACGACACTTCCAACAATTATTGTTATATTTCAACCAATTTACAAAACATATTATCAAATGATATACCTAAACCTTCCTCGTGAATCACTGTATCGATTACTTTATTGAATATTTTATAATATGTCGTGATATATATTTTTAATTTAACTTGTCCAGAATGAATCTGGATCACGTACATTCGAACCTTTTACACTGGAGCCAGAACCTGAATTCGAAGTCTGCAAACCTTACAATCCACCTCTTCCTGAATTCAAGACTCCGGGACGTCGGCTGAGCGAAGCAAGTGAGATTTATTTTTCTTTTGTGTTTTATACTGATTACAATTTTTTTGCATTTTAGCGTTTGAACACTATCTCATCTGATATTCTCTCAAGTGTAACTGCTGGAACACATGTATATGTGTTTAAGGAAAAATCTCCTACTGTAGATGATAAATGTACCAACATGTTTCATCGTCATATTTTCCTTCACCGAGAGCTCCAACTTAATTCAACGTTGTTACATCCATTAACACTGTCTTAACACGCTAACTACTGCGCTTACGTTGATTCGCATTTGTTTTTCATTGTACTTAATGTAATATCTCACCATCGTTTGTGGGAGTAAATTCGATTCGATTCGATCGATATTTAATGGACTGTCTAAAACGAACGAATGTAGACCTCATAAGGCACAGGTCAATAGACTGTTGGCAGCATAAGCTTAATAAAAGTAATTCATTGTAAAATCAATGTAATTTTTATGTAAAATGAATTTTATTTTTCATTTGTATGAACTTTTTTTACTAAACCATGAAATATACAATTTACGTTGTCGTGAAATAAGAAAAAACATGATTCGACATTTTGTGATCTGAGTCTTAAAATCAGCAGTGGAGTTAAGGAGTTAAAATCACCAGTAAGAAATACTTTTATTATAAGAAATGTAATATAAATATAATTGCTTCATCTTTAAATGATGTATAAAATATTCAATCTACTCTTAATACTTTTACACAACATTTAAGATAAAAAGTCGTGGCATGGAAGAGAAGCGGGGTGTATCTCAGCGGATATAGATTAAGTAACGAGATGCGAAATATCTTTTTATTCTATATATTAATCGATGATCTGTAAAGTGTTTGTTATAACAAATAACCGGTATCATATTTTATAGGTATCCATATAACCCAGTAATTCAATTAATAATTGTAATTTCCAGAATGCGATGAATATATTTGGAAAATAAAAGTGATGATGGAAAGGCTGAAAAGGTCAAATGAATGTAAGTATTGTCAACAATAATTAATACCAATATATTTTATGGTAGCAAACCTTCTGCAAGATGTTTATTCTTGTTTAATTCAATAATCATTTTCTGAAATATAAAACGAAATTAAATGGTTTGATCGTTACTCCTAAATTCTAGTTTACCGCAGAATCTTACGTCTAGACATATCACGACAATTTATCAATATTTTGAGATTGTTTTGTATTGAAAATAATTTATTTATCAGAACTATATTTGTAATTGGCGACAGATTTTCAACTTCTGGGTGGTAGCTAGCCAGGCAGACTTAGAAAAAGCCCTACCACCGAGCAAAACGGCATACACATTGTCCGAGGTACAGCAAAGAACAAAGAACACCTTTCTTCTAGAAACAAATTTGTTTCTAAGATTTAGGTTCATATTAACGCGAGCGAAACCACATGCAAAAGACAATTAATGAATAATCGAAGTTTACCGTTAAATAAATTAATAATCTCGTACGTGGCAAAATGAGAGAAATCTATACATATATCAAAAATTAAAGTATCACGTATTTGCTCGGGCTAATTTGGTCTATCCTATTTCCATAAGATTTTTAGTGCTAATTATCTAAGTTACATATATTTACTATTTTATATGAGACAAGCAATAATAATGCAATTTAACAGTCTTGACTTAAAAAGGTTCTGGAGTAGTAAAAAAATACAGTTAAAAAACAAGGCTGATTATTTACTACGTGCCTAGGTATCCAATAACTATATACTAGGTATGTATATTTAAATTCTAAATACGATATGTATATTAAACACCTTAATTGTCACAGGTACTGACAAAAAATTTCCAAAAAAAGATAATGTGTTTTACCCCGCTGCTGTCGGTGGACGAGACACCACTCCTGGAGAATTTCCTCACATGGTGATTTATTTATGTTTTATTTTCTAGTGTAAACTTCATTACTAGTTTTGTATGGTCCATTTATCCTTAATTTTTTGATATTTTATTATCTGTTTACTGATATCTGATAGACGAAGACGAAACAGATAATTACCTTTTTCTGCTCTGTTTGTAGATTTTCTTTTTGTGTAGTTGACGACTTTTACTTTTAACAATTAAAAAAATAACTTTACGTCTACAATCAACAATATTTGAACAATATTTAATACATTTAATAATATCTATATATATCTCTATATATAAGAAGTGAAAAAAGAACTTTCTGCTCTTATTTTGACCGAATCTGGACCACTGAACTAGCATTAGTCCTGATAAAACTGTGGAACCGTCATGTTGTAGGTTGAAAATATTTACAAATTGGTTTTAAGATCGGTTTACAGAAAAAAATATAATTTAAAGAACGCCTTGTTAGTTTGTTTGGATTATTATTTACACATCTAGAGTATTCATAACAAAATCTAAGGAAGGAAGCTTGGAATCGTTAAAACAATAGTGACAAAACTCTGTTTAAAAAATAGCCTTCAATAGCTCCAGATAAAATACGCATTTGCTATGAAATACAAGATTAACTCTGACGAACAAAATCGCGGGAAAAAGTTAATCTATACTTCTATACTAATATCATAAAACTGAAAAGTTTGTTTGCTTGATACCCGTTAATTTCAGGAACTACTGGTCCGATTTGAAAAATTCTTTCAGTGTTAAATAGCTTATTTATCGAGGTATATATATATATATTGAATGTATATCAGTCTTATCTTTGAATCTATATATATATATATATATCATTACATAGTATAAAACAAAGTCCCCCACCGCGTCTGTCTGTCTGTTCGCGATGAAATCAAAAACTACAGAACGGATTTTCATGCGGTTTTTACCAGTGGATACAGGGATTCATGAGGAAGGTAGGTAGGTAGGTAGTATATAATTTATCAAGGTTTTTTTTATAGTCGGGGCGGCACAACGTCTGCTGGGCCCGCTAGTATATATATATAGGAAATACATATAGGAGTTGTTGAGGTCTGTATGCTTGGTACACATATATGTTACAATAACTCATATAAGTAAGAATATTTAGCTTACCTCAGATAGGTCGCGAACTGCATGATTCAGGCAACAGCCCAAACCGAGTTGTGCCGTGCACCCTTGAGCTGGTTGTCAAATAAAATCGGCTGTGTGCCTTAAGCGCTCGCCTTAGTAGTCCGGTGAAGCTGTTAAGACCTTGCTAGGTCAATAAAGTAAACAGTTCGAGAAAAAAAAAGCGAACGAAGTCGCGGGCAGAAGCTAATAAATAGTACATAATAATAGTAACTGTGGATGATCATGATGTGATGATATGATGATCATGGTAATGTAAATAACGATGATCATCATCATAATCTAGAAACGAAGTAAAAATGGTCGCTACATCTAACTTAGAAATATTTTTCCAATACCAGGGCGCCATAGGCTGGAAGGCTACAATCGGTACTTGGGAGTTCAAGTGCGGCAGCTCTCTTATCAGTCCAAAGTTTGTTTTGACAGCGGGCCATTGTACCAGGGCGTCAGCAGCTGATACTTCTCTCGCTGATCCTATTCCGAAGATAGTCAGACTCAGTCACAAGAACATAAGAGCGGTAAGTTATTTCGCTATTTTATAAAATTATTACGTATCGTCGGCGCACCTACAAAATATGGTATCTAAATACCATTTTGTTTTAGAGTTGAAAACATTATTTTTAATAGGTACTTAATATATATTGTTAGCAATTTTCAACAAAAATAAAACACAATTATTGCTTATTAAAAACAGAACTGGCCAATTTAGGTATAAACTGCTAAGAATCATCAATTCTAACAATTAATCACTCGTTAAATAACCGACACGAGTTCGGACAGAGCTATCGCACGATATGACGGCCACCGAAAGAGTGCGTCAACACGGCAAGCACCGCCCCTTATATGGGCCGACGCAGTAAAACTACCCGACATTTTCATTTATTTCCAACAATATTAATATAAATCCTAAAGTAACGATCAAATAAAATAGTCTGATTTATTTAAAAATTAATTTACTATAGCTATGTATTGGAGTGTTGAATAAAAGTTCAGTATAATGTAACACAACGAAGCTGGATCATAAAGCATAATAAGTTGCAGAAAAAAAAATTAGCTATCAACATACGTGCACACAATGAGGCACAAAGCTTGCGACTGAGTATATTCCTAATAGAAGACAAAGAAAAAGACTTTATTGTTGGAAAACATTACAAAGAACACGATAAATAACGGGACCATACACATAGTTTATTATAATATCCAACAGTGACACCCCCTTTCAACTACATGCTGCAGTACAACTGGGTATACTCAGACCTACAGAGCTCGCCAAGCTTTTTGACCGCTCTGACAAAGTTGCGGAAAACATAAATTTAAATACGTATAATATATATATATATATATATATATATCAATTTTAGATCCCTATAATAATATTTAAACTTTTTTTTTATTACATTTTTACTGTATTAGGCAAAAACATAAACTTACGGCTATATTTAAAGCGATTGACGATCGAGCGTGTACGTAGATTTAATTTAAATTTTATTAAAAATTAAGATAGATTTTAATATAGTTCATTATAATGCATATTCACAAAAAATTCGAAGCTTGAGGAAATTTTCCATATACCGCGCGATTGGATAGTCACTCGCAATATTTTTACAGGACACTCATTAGTCGTTTCTGGTTCTAAATCAAATAAAAAATAGAAACTTAATGTTTGACCTAATTATCTAGAGAAAAATAAAAATTATATTCAATCCTCTACGCGTCTATGTTAAAGCATAGTGTCAATGATCGTCGGGTGAAGTGAAATTGAACGTGGATACAGTATGAACAAAACAAAAGGCTTTATTCTCCGTATTAGTATTAACTCCGGGTCGCTCCTTGCAGCTTTCGGCACCGGTCTTATTTCTAGGCTTATTGCGTTCGTGTTTGGGGTTCTCTTTTTTTTATTAGTAATTGTTTTGATATTATTATTATATATGTTAAATGTGACCATGAACTATCATCTCTTAGAATACTGTAAGCGACTAACCTAACACCTGGTATAATTCCAGTATATAATACACGAACGCTAAAATATTTTAACTTGATACATTCAGTATAAACAGCTCAGTGATAGCAATATTGTTCGATATGTTTGCCTTGCTTTCATAACCGCCCCTTATATGGGTCGACGCAGTAAAACTACCCGACATTTTCATTTATTTCCAACAATATTAATATAAATCCTAAAGTAACGATCAAATAAAATAGTCTGATTTATTTAAAAATTAATTTACTATAGCTATGTATTGGAGTGTTGAATAAAAGTTCAGTATAATGTAACACAACGAAGCTGGATCATAAAGCATAATAAGTTGCAGAAAAAAAAATTAGCTATCAACATACGTGCACACAATGAGGCACAAAGCTTGCGACTGAGTATATTCCTAATAGAAGACAAAGAAAAAGACTTTATTGTTGGAAAACATTACAAAGAACACGATAAATAACGGGACCATACACATAGTTTATTATAATATCCAACAGTGACACCCCCTTTCAACTACATGCTGCAGTACAACTGGGTATACTCAGACCTACAGAGCTCGCCAAGCTTTTTGACCGCTCTGACAAAGTTGCGGAAAACATAAATTTAAATACGTATAATATATATATATATATATATATATATCAATTTTAGATCCCTATAATAATATTTAAACTTTTTTTTTATTACATTTTTACTGTATTAGGCAAAAACATAAACTTACGGCTATATTTAAAGCGATTGACGATCGAGCGTGTACGTAGATTTAATTTAAATTTTATTAAAAATTAAGATAGATTTTAATATAGTTCATTATAATGCATATTCACAAAAAATTCGAAGCTTGAGGAAATTTTCCATATACCGCGCGATTGGATAGTCACTCGCAATATTTTTACAGGACACTCATTAGTCGTTTCTGGTTCTAAATCAAATAAAAAATAGAAACTTAATGTTTGACCTAATTATCTAGAGAAAAATAAAAATTATATTCAATCCTCTACGCGTCTATGTTAAAGCATAGTGTCAATGATCGTCGGGTGAAGTGAAATTGAACGTGGATACAGTATGAACAAAACAAAAGGCTTTATTCTCCGTATTAGTATTAACTCCGGGTCGCTCCTTGCAGCTTTCGGCACCGGTCTTATTTCTAGGCTTATTGCGTTCGTGTTTGGGGTTCTCTTTTTTTTATTAGTAATTGTTTTGATATTATTATTATATATGTTAAATGTGACCATGAACTATCATCTCTTAGAATACTGTAAGCGACTAACCTAACACCTGGTATAATTCCAGTATATAATACACGAACGCTAAAATATTTTAACTTGATACATTCAGTATAAACAGCTCAGTGATAGCAATATTGTTCGATATGTTTGCCTTGCTTTCATAAATTAAAAAGTTAACAGCCATCTCAGGGATTGTTTACATAAACTTTATATGTGAAAAATATATACAGTTTCAGTATGATTCAATGCTTCAATCGATGTATGATATAAACATATCCAAAATAATCCCGCATCCAAACTACAAACCACCGAAGAAGTACTACGACATTGCACTAATGGAACTGGAAAGCGAAGTGGGATTTAATCAACTGGTGCTACCGGCATGCATTTGGGGTCATCGAGATATTAGTGAGCTAGGACCGCTCGCCACACTAACCGGCTGGGGAGTTTTGAAGCAAGGTACGTTCTCGTACAATTCACACACACCAAACGAAACAATGGATTTTTTTTTAATGTCATAGGAGGCAAACGAACAGGTGGGTCACCTGATGTTAAGTGATCACCACCGTCCATAGACATTAACAATACCGGAGGAGTCGAAAGTGCGTTGCCAGCCTGTGTTTGAGGGAAATGGAGGTGGGCCTCCGGCGCTCTCACTGACCAAACGAAACGCAACAATGTAAGCACTGTTACTTCACGTCGGTTTTCTGTGAGAGGGTGGTAGTACCCCGGGCGAGCCGACCCATTCATACTGGAATCAGTAATAGCTTTAGCGTGGCTCTACCACCTACAAAGTATTGTGAGTATTATATAATGGTTCTATAATATACTAGCGGACCGGATGAGCGTTGTCCTGCCTTGATAATGAACAAATAATCTAAAATTCGACCGCAGCGCCACCTACCTTGTCCAGTTGTGAATCTAAACCGTTCTCGGATCCACTGGAACACGCACACAAAATTTCATCGAATTCGGTCCAGCCTTTTAGATGGAGTTGAGTGAAATACACACGTACAGAAGAAATTTATATATAAAGATAAACACACAGTGTAAAATCCACCGCAATAATTCTCAAAAACATATTAAATATATTGCAAATAAACAACATTGGCTGCGAGTAAATTGAAGAGTTACAAACTTTAACAAACGCAACAAACTTGCGACAAGCTGCCAACAACAAACTCAGTTCAAAACATTCTTCCAATTAATGTTAAACAACATTAAGTTTTCACAATTTCAACATTAGTACTCAAGTGTAAGTACAAGTGATCATTAGAACCTAAATCTCAGTCTAAATAAATTTATACATCATTTTAAAATGTATCATTTACCTAATAGAAAAACACTGCAGTACCAACCTCCATATAAAAGAATTGTGGGTCATACGTAGCAACAACGATTAATATTCTATCTCACGGTGTTCGCAATTTTTCTTGAGGTATAATGTAATTACTATGCTATAATACTTATTTGTCAAGTCAAAGAAAACATGTCTTTTTATATACAATTTTATAGTCTTCATTGCAAATTACAAGGAATCGTGTTAATTAATAAATGTTGTTCATTTTCTTCTATCCCTAGGTAGTTTAGAAATTTCCGCTGAACTCCAGGCAGCTGTGATTGATGTTTTAGATGACAAAGTTTGTGATGACTTGCTACATCCCTCGTGTAACAGAAACTGGTGTGGGATGCAGGAACATCAGCTATGCGCTGGAAAATTACGTGGAGGTGTTGACGCTTGTCAGGTTTGCTATAATATTTTTACATATTTTATTAATATTGTTATGATGACTCAGTTAACTGCGTGTTCGAACACCATGTTATTCGATGTAGGTTCGAAATCTTGCAACTGAATCGGAACTTTTGGTGAATGAAGACATTGTAATTTGGGGCGTAAGGGTGTCGAATAACATCATAAGACTTGAGACACCCAAGCCAACCTCACCTGCACGTGGTGCACCCTGCTGAATAACGAACGAGGCAATGGCGAAAGCGGGGTGGTAGGGTTCTATAGCCCGACTGGGTCGCAACCACCATGTATATAGCGAAAAAGCCCGTAATAGTAATTCGCTTCTGCGGGTCGCGTTTCGAGATCAGCCTGTGCATATCCAGCTTTTTGCAGGCCGGCATGATAGTGACTACCGGCGAAGGATAGTGTGTCACTCGGTGGTCGCCATTGTTTTTGAATTGTACTGTGCTTACCATCAGACACAGTGCAGACATTTTACCGTGCTACTATAAAAAAAAATTGTGATGGAACCTTGCATGGTAGTAGTTTTTTCTAAGCTCGCCTGTCTAACAACCATCGTCAACTATATATCTATTGCCAAGCACTTGTTGGTGTATTCCAGCTGTTGCACTTGCGAGTTAGTACCTCACTATCGTGTGTTTAACACCTTAGACCACATTGTCATTTAACAACGAAGTATTCCAAATATATTTAGTAAATTAATGAGGTAGGTGGTAGAGCTACGCTGAAGCTATTACTGGCTTCAGCATGAATTGGTGGGATCGCCCGGGGTATTACCAACTGACCCATAGAAACACCGACGTGAAGTAACAGTGCTTGCATTGTTGCGTTTTGTTCGGTCAGTGATAACGACGGAGACCCACCTATCCTCCCCTTCCTCTTCCTTCTTCGCTTCTCCCCCCCCCCCCCCCTACTAACACAGGCTGACAACGCACTTGCGACTCTCCTCATGTTGCAAATGTCTATGGACGGTGGTGATCGCTTAACATCAGGTGACTCATCTGTTCGTTTGCCTCTTATGATATTAAAAAAATTAAAAAAAATACTTTCGAATGTACTCACGTATTAACGTCACAGCCGTGTCTGTCTTTGTTTCGCAAGTTTAACCTAACCTAATCGAACCGAGACGGGATAAGTGAGGAAAATAAATCGGTTAGGTTAGGCTTGCGAAATAAAAACAGCGTGAGCATTAATACGTAGGTAGGGTACCTAATTTTCTTCTGATATAACAAAGAATAAATTGAAGGCTATGGAAAGGCATTATGAGATTTCGATCCCAACCGATATGCTTCGCTTTAGAGAAATTCTAATATGGACACCATATCTACTGATGATGTATAGGATATAAACTAGGAAAGGTAATTAGTTATAACTGGGTGAATAAGCAGGTCTTATCTGTGAATGTCCGAAATTTGATAAAGATTTTGACCTTCAACGTTTTTGACAAAATCGAATAAAGATCCACTAAATTCAATTCCCAGGGTGATTCCGGAGGACCTCTTCAAGTCAAGATAAATATGGACTTCCCAAGCCCTTACAATATGTACCAAGTCATCGGCGTGACGTCATTCGGCGTCGGATGCGCCCTACCCAACCTACCAGGAATTTATACCAGAGTATCCAGTTTCATAGACTGGATTGAGGAAATCGTTTGGGCTTAAATATATTTACTACGATTTTATGATACGCTTTTACTTTTTCTCCTTTAATTTTATATAAATTTATGGAAATATGGAATGAATTGGAAAACAAAATTAGCATACATTCCTTCAAAGTGATGGATTTAATTTATTATTTATATAAATTACACTAAAAGTTCAGCAGATCAAAAAGACAAGAACAGATTTTTTTCTTTATTCAGAATTTGATTCTGAAATCTTTGGCCCAAGCGACAAGTAAATATTAATAATAAAATAGTAATCAAAATAATTTATTTATTTTTAAAACCACATAACAAATTACATATGCGTACAAATAGTACAATACACATCGTTCCACAAAACACGAATTATTTGAATAAAGAAAAGTCGATGCAGTCATAAGGACTGCCAACAGAAAACTAAAAACAATGAAATAGTAGATATGTCCTTTTTTGAATTTACATATTAATTATACTGTGAATGACAGTATTTAAATTTCAATATTTGTTTACTAAAATTATTAAAACTAGTATGGTTTTCATATCTATTGCCACTCGGAGCAATAATTATATACATTTTTATAAAATCTATCTATCACTCAAATGTAAAGCTGCAAAATATCAACATTTATTCTTTTAATTTTGTTTTTGGCAACCAATCTTTTAGATTATTACTGCCATTGTCGAGTAGTTAATAGTATTACAAGTTTTTCCGTTCCATTTTTGACAACCAGTCTTCTAGTAGACTATTATGCCATTGTCAAGTGATTATCGATATTATAAGTTCCTCTATATAATTACTTTACGTTAGAACTTTCCATAGAGTTTTTGTGGCATCTCAGAATTCATGGTCCGTGGTATTATTTTCCATTCACTTCACTTATGCACAATAAACAATCTATATTACATAAAACACCAACAATTTTGCACGATATAGAGTCAAGTAACACAAGATTATGAATAAAATATAAAATCCACTACATGACAGACCAAAATCCCACCAAAAACTCCAATATCAATATTACGTGTGCACAGGCCTCTAAACTACGCGTCGCTAGTTTGACGTAAACTTAACATTACTTGTACGACTATTAGTCTGTGAACATGTCATTAAGCTAAATTATAAATTTATCTCCTGATAATAATACCGCTCAACGCACCAAAAAAGTTTTCACTTTAAAAACTTTATCACTAAATCTATAGTAGCGGCACGTCATTATGGAAATTCTAACACATTACAATAGTGATGAGAGATATTGAGATATTTTCGACAAAAATATAATTAAATGCTGCTTTGTTATGCACTAAGCATTGACGCGAGTTTGCCGGAGGTGGTAGTTATGCTGGCCAGTGATCCTATACATGATCATATGAGTCGTTACGTTTAAAAATGAGCTTAATTAAATTTTAGCCGTTCCAAATATTTTACGTTATTTTTCAAGATCTTAACATTTTGTACATGTAAAATATAAAGATCAACAAAATTAAAGTTACGTACTCGGTGATAAAAACTGGCAATCTTATAATAATAAAACATGTTTTATGAATGGTTAAAATTGGACTTAGCTCATTTTGGAGTGAAACAACTTATATACAAATATACAATTTGGAATTTAAAAAAATATGAATGAGTTATGTTGTAAATAAGTACATTAATAGTGTCACTATTATTATTACTATTCATCTGAGCACTGAACTCTTTCAACATTAAGAAAGGAATTCTTATAAGTGCCATGCAAAGACATGATGATTCAGAATAGTTTGGCACAAAGTAAAATAGCCCATCAAGATTGAATTTCTTGCCAAAAACCAAAAGGACAACACTATATTTTGTAGGTATTAAAGCCACGCTGAAGCTATTACTGGTTTCAGCGTAAATAGGTAGGCTCGTCCGGGGTACTACCACCCGAATCACAGAAAACCGACGTGAAGTAACAGTGCTAGAGCATTGTTGCGTTTCGTTCGGTCAGTGAGAGCGCTAGAGGCCCACTTCCCATTCCCTCGCTTCTCCTTTCTCCTCCCCACTCCTTCCACGCTTTCTCCTTCTTCCCCCCAAACACAGGCTGGCAACGCACTCACAACTCCCCTGGTGTTGCTACTGTCTATGGACGGCGATGATCACTTAACATCAGGTGATCCGCCTGTTCGTTTACCTCCTATGATATAAAAAGTGTAACAAACAAACAACAAACAAATTAAGATTTATAATTTTAGTATACATTACGACCTGTCCTTTTACTAAAGTCTGGTAGCTTCAAGAACGGTACAGTGCAATCGGTTACGGATTACAGTGAATCCGATTGAATCCCGGATTGATTTAATGGAACACTCAAGCGACAGCACTCCGTACGGTCGATTTGAACGGAACAAATATCACTCAGATTAGAGTTTAGTCACCAAACATTGCATAACCCCTGTCGCTGCCCATTGTTCCCACTAATTACTCGCAAACTTCATATTTGGGGTCATTCAAGTAAACAGTAAACACTAAGGAGCAAGTCTTCGACTTACATATTTTTGATGGCATAAGGGGATGCAGATCTGGATGTGAAGGTCTGAGGTATGTGAGCTGAACAGCCTTATCCACTATCATCGTCCTAGAGGAATTAACTTATAGTCACCAAATATTGCATAACCACTGTCGCTGCCCATTGTTACCCGCAAACTTCCTAATTGGGGTCATTCAAGTAAACAGTAAACACTAAGGAGCAAGTTTTTGATTTATATATTTTTGATGGCATAACGGGATGGAGATCTGGATGTGAACTGAGGTATGTGAGCTGAACAGTCTTATCTACAATCATCGAACTACTAGCGAACCACCAATAAGTTAATTCCTCTATGTAAACATATAAAAATCCTATGTCATGATATTCGTCAACGATGAACTCCGAAACTACTCCGATCTACATCGCATTTATGTATAATTTTGATTAATGGCCTCAATATTTTTTAATTACAAATTAACTGATTGTCAATGTTTGACGAACTCAATCAATTGTCAATTGTCTCGAACAGATGGCGCTTTATATTAGTTTGTTGACAGAAAACTGTAGGACTGACTGTTATAGATGTGTCATAGATGGCGCCACGTGTCAATTTTGAATTTCTTGAAGTTATACTTCTTTTGGCGCGTTAGGGAAAAATGATGACAGTAAATGTTCACGATGCGCGCGCACACCATCACGAAAAATCGACACTCTGATGTTATTAAGATGCGCGCGCACACCGTCACGAAAATCCAACACCCTGAAGTTAGCTTTAGTCAACAGTTTGTTAAGAAGTATAACTTCTAACGCGTGTACATAGGTACACACACCTTTTTTTCCAATTCCAGTTTATTTTTACCCCGACAGTTTAGGCAGACTCATTACCCCATAATACCAAAGACTTTATCATAATTTTAATTCAACATGTTATTACTGAGCCACAGCAACGCGTGGCCGGCTCAGCTAGTTATGTTATATGTATAAAACATCGAGATACCATAAGAATACATAAATGCCGATTTTAAACTTCTATAAAAATATTTTAACGTAGTTCTGAATAAAAGTCATGTGTTATCACTCACCTCTGGTGCCGCTGCATCACGTTCAAGAGACGAGACTACAACACGACCGGAACATTGATATTAGCGCCACCATATTATAAATATACATCGACACTAGCGCCAACATATTAGAGATACACATTGATACTAGCGCCACCATATTAGAGAGACACATTAGAACTAGCGCCACCATATTAAAGATACAAATAAGAATTATTAATATTATATACATTTTAATAAGACTTAAATAAGAATGGATATCATTATATAGAATTGAATCATCAGTTTGATCATTATTAATAATAGTATATTCTTTGACTTCATAGTTCGGCCATGAAAGGCAAGATGTCGCTGATCTACATGTCGAAACAGATTAGGAAACATGTTAAAGATACATAAATAAGGATAATTATATAAAATTGTTGTATAGCTTAAATAACATTAATTTGTTCATACTTTATTATTTTTTTGTTACTTAAATTATTTTGCGGAATTATGTATAAATAGTAATCGCTTTGACTTATATAAATGGGCCTTTAAAAGGCAAGATGTCAGTGATATCTAGGCACTTCTTATATACCAAGTATTGTAAGGCGAAACTATGGCCAAATAAATAGTGACAATATCTACGAAGTATTTATTGCCATACCTGACTGCATCGGCACTATACGTGATTAGTGTAATACATGACATTATGGACGAGCCCGAACTTACTGCTATATTCAGAGAGGCCAAAAACGATTGACGAGGGCTATATTTTATGCCAACGTATACATACGATGTACGACTGTAGGGTTATATGTTGCTAGGCAACGGTTTATTTTTTTTTTGTCGTATATTATTTTATCAAGTAACTCGGTCTTCTGCCTATTAACCAGTAACAAAACTCCTGCTGCCCGTACAAGTCTATGACTAAATAGATCCGTTTGCAATGGGTTGAAAAATATATGTAGGCATATTTATGATCCCACAAGCACTAGAAAGTATAATAAAAAAAGTGAGAGAGTCATAAGGACTACCGACAGAATTGAAAACTCAAAACAATGAAATTTAAAAATATTCACCTTTGAATGTTTAAATTAATGATAGTCTAAATTATTTCCATTTCGTTATATCTAAATTGAAATCATTATCATTGGTCTCTTTTTTACATCTATTGGCACTCCGAATAGAAATTATATACTCGTTTATGCAGCTCATTAATTCATCAAAAATATGATCAGCAGCACAATCTCGGTACAAAATATCAATATGAGGCTAATTTAACGCAAGCCACGCAACCGCAATACAGTCAGCCAAGCTTACTAGCATCTCATGGCGCGAAATTATAAATTTATCTCCTGCCAAAAAAATACCGCTCAACGCGCCTAAAGAAGATTTCACTTCAAAAAACCTGTAAATATAAAATTGATGAGTGCACCATATCTTTTCATAATTCACTAGTTAATATAACTCTCAAAACAATTTAATTTTGTATTTCAAATTTATGATTTTAATATTACGTTGAATGCATCATCGTTTTACATTTTACACATAAATCGGCAGTTTATTCATACTCCTTCAAGTAAATACTCCTTTCGAAAATCAGAAAAAATAGTCCGCGGTTATTCTATTTTTATTATTCACGGGATTTCCCTTACCGATACCTGTCAAAGAAATATTAACTGGTGAACCCTTGACTCAGTGTTTCTTAGTAAACAATTATATTGAAGTTTTACACGTAGCTTATTCTATACCTTATTATATAGTTATTAACAATTATCTCTTCGAACAGTACAGACGTTTTTTTAGTGTATTGATATTATTAACATCATATTGTAAAAAAAATATATTCCTAGACCAAAATATCTAAATATTAACCAAATAAAAACTTAATATATACCTAAATAACCTTGACAATTACAAATTATAATTGAGATTAATTTCGGGTGTAAATATATAATTTAATTAATCACAACAACTTAAAATGAAGTTTTGTTTGGTTTTTGCATTTTTTGTTACGATGTGTTACACCGGTAATTTTCTTTTTATCATTTACATTTATTCCGTTTGTGTTGTAAATAACAATTTTAAATGAAATGTTACAGTGTCTCCAAGACAAATAAATCCCGAAGGACTTCATCGTCTAACATTTTTCGATCCACTAAGAAATAAACGGGTAAGTTTTTGAAATTATGGAAATATTAATTTTTCACGTACCCATATAACACACGAATTATTTTTGATTTTGAATATTTTTTGTTATTTATAATTAATTATTTGAACATATTTTTTCCGATATTACGTAAAGATAACATATAAATATAATAGAGACCGACGGCCGGTTCTCAATTACAACTGTCGATGACAAATATAGACACGTTCTAGGCTATACAACTTAAAGGTGTGTTTATTATACAGGCCAGAGGTTAATATATTTATAATTAAATTTATAATAATCTAAAGCAGTAGTTGGGAAAATATACGAAGGAAAAATGTTAAATTAAACACGGTTATGAATTATAGTGTAGGAGTTACAATATATTTATCACAGACCTAATACTGGGATTACATCAAAATGTAGAATATTTGTATATCTATATCATTAAGCATTCCTCCGTCGAGGCCGAAGAATAACGTTAAAACTAAGTAAATTAAGTAACAATAGATTCAAAAATGTCCAAACTTAAAGAAGTCGAAATATATTAAAATCCAGTGTCATGATGTTTGTCCACAATGAAATCCGAAACTACTCAACCGATCTTCATGAAAGTTGGTATTTATGTATAATTTGGTCCAACTTGAGAGATAGAATAATTTATGTTTCGACTAATTGCCTCAATATTTTTTAATTACAAATTAAATGACCGTCAATATTGATTATTGTTATTAATTGTAAGTTTTATCGGTCTCGAACAGATGGCGCTTTAAACTGTAGGATCGACCGTTATGAATATCTTATAGATGGCGTCACGTTCTAATTTTGAATTTCGTTTTCAACTCCAGTTCATTTTATGGTGCACGCGTTCTGTGATATATTTTTAGTTCAAGCTGCCTGCTAGTACAGTATAAAATATTACAATGTCATTGGTAATTTACCGTAGAATGTTGTCTAACCGAGTGTAAATCACGAGTATTATTCAATACGTATCGCGTGCTACAAACTGACTCATCACCGGGACTGTCCTTGCCGGAAGAGCAAGGGACTGTACTATGAGTGTTCGTTTCTTGCAATTAAATCAAAATAAGGACATTGTACTGGTTGTATTTAATGTAATAAGTACATGATTAATGTCAAGAACTATTAAGGATTGTGTTTGTTTATATTCGGTTTTATTAATAAATTAGCTATCAGTACCCACTTTTCCTGAGTGCAATGTACTGTGATATAGTGTTGTAAGCATCTAAATGATCTAGATCTGTGTTTAACGCTTTGATGTTTATAGTTCATTAAAATTATAAAATTTACATCAGAATCTTCATACAAAAATAACTTATTTTATATATCTATGATGTTTTGTTACATATTCATTGTAATGATATATTGTAATTTTAATCTACATTAAATGATTAACTTAACTAGAGTATTTAATTGCTAGAGGATGATTATTATATCGGTCAAAATGGCGTCGCAAATAAGCGATTATTTATTGATAATATTTAAATGAAAAAATTAGGACCGTGGGTTATACTCAACAGATATACATATCATATCAAAGGCATTTTTAAGATGTATGATTCTTTAGTACATTATTTTTATGTATCATAAGGTTTTGCCGGCGTTATCAATGTAAAAGACCAAGAATACCATTTTACGACCATATTAGAATTCATGAACTTTACTCTATATAAATATAAAATACATGTAAACCTTCATTTTCTAAAACGGTTGTGTAAAGAGATAGGTTTAATTAACACTAGCCGACCCGTGCCCATTTTGTTGGGCTGCAATAGGCATTATCAAGCTACAACTTTTCTCTAGAACTCAATCATATATATCTCATCGTTAAGGCAGCGTTCGTAAGAAACGTTTTCGTTCGACCACGTTTTTTCCGACTCCCCAGATATTACCCCCTCCAACCTAACAAACTTTACCTCTTTATAATATTAATATAGATAATATAATTAGTTAATATCTTCTGCTCGCGACTTCGTACGCGTGGAATAGTTATTTTGGGCTAAGACGCAGCGGAAGCTCTCAAAAGGACAAAAACTCCAATTTTAAAACATTTTCCGTTGTTGCTCCGCTCCTATTGGTCTTAGCATGATGATATATAGCCTATGACACTCACAAGTAACGTGGCTTTCTATTGGCAAAAGAAGAATTTCCAAATCGGTTTAGTAGTTCCTGAGATTACCCCCTACAACGTCACAACGTCACAAACTTTACTTCTTTATAATATTAGTATAGATTAACGTGAGCAAAACCACGGGAAAAGCTGGTTAGATGATAAAATGTATCTTAATTTACAGCAAGATGACAGATGGATTTGGGGATTCGTGAACAACAATGGATCTGGCGTAAGTGTTTCAATGTTTTTTATCAATTATATTATACTAGCGGGCACGGCAAACGTTGTCCCGCCCTGACTATAAAAAAATCCTTCACAAATTATATACTAAAACCTCCCTCACGAATCACTTTATCCACTGGTGAAAACCGCATGAATATCTGTTCAGTAGTTTTTAGTTTATCGCGAACAGACAGACAGACAGACGCGGTAAGGGACTTTGTTTTATACTATGTAATGATTTAATTTTTAGAGTTACAAATTTATTTATATTTTAAGTCTCATTTGATTAGATCCCAATTTATTTTAAAAAATATATATAATATATCATCTTTATAATTCAAAACTTGCTTTACAGTACATATTTTATAATGACTTTATTATATTGTAATTTATTTTGAATTATAATATGTTTTATGCTTAATCTAAACTTTTAATTATAAACATATTATCAGTTAAGTTTTATTGTATGTATGAGTGATTTTATAAGTGCTAAAATAATTATAAGAGATTCATTTTGTCGTATTTTTACAAGCGTCGGAAAATATACCGAATTATTGTCATTATTTATACAATACATATATACTCATTAGTAAACGTATTTATGACACATGCTATCAATAGAACCAGTCGCAAAAAACTTTATTCTCAAACTATTTTAATTAAATTATGTATAGCGGATATATATTTACGTCATTTCAAAATTAAATTCCGTCTTGATGAGCAGTAATTATTAAAAAAAAAACATAAAATTTAAATAATAAATACGTGCACGAGATACGAGATGAATACATCATGTCAATAATTATTTAAAATTAAGGCAGCTTTTATTATTTTTTGTTACTAATTGAAGTTTAGTAAATTATACATAATTCACTATATAAATCTTACGTTTTTTTAATATAAATGCTGTTATTTATGTTTTAGAATCTAAGAAGATAAAATATGTTATATGTAGACAAACCGGAAATAGGATAACAAGATTTTCTTTACTTACTCCTAATGGATATGTTGGGATATAAGCTCTGGAGCTACTCATCCGATTCTATATATTCTAAATCAAAATCAAAATATCCTTTATTCAATTTAGGCCCTGAGAAGGCGCTTATGAACGTCAAAGCTACTACCGGTTCGGAAAACAGCCCAATCATCGAGAAGAACCGGCAAGAAACTCGATCTGGTTTATTTTTTCATGTCATATATTTGTATAGTAACATAAATATTCACATTCGTTATTAGTGGATGCACAGAGAGGGGCGTCATTTCCAGACGTCACAATCGTTCACGTATTGATCCACCCTATAATAGCCTTTAGATATTAAAACCCGCTTGACATAGTTCTTGAACTCACTATCAGGCAAATCGGTAATGTGTTTTGGGACTTTATTATAAAACTTAACACTATTACCTAAAAAACTGTTTGGATTTAGTGAGCCTGAAGCATGGAATGACCAATTTGTTGCTGTTTCTAGTATTTAAATTATGCTGGTCTTTTACTTGATCCAACATATCTGAATTTTTGCGGACATACATTAAATTATCTAGATTCTTACAGTGATATAAAACTATCTCTTCCATATATAACAGAAATTATATTTTATTGCTACTAGGTTTTATAAAGTAATAAACGTAATTAAAGTAACTGTTGCTAGTTAAAAAACAAAATTATGTTTTCATTACACACATATAGGGAGGTCAAATTAATAAATCAACAACAGCCGAAACAACTCATGCAGTGATATACAAAAATGATAACAGCAGTGACACTGTGGCCACCACGACAGAAGCTACGAATCCATGCTCCCCCTTTGTTCCGCCTACACGAGATTTCAACGCTCCGGGTCGAAGAATCAGTGTAGTCAGTAAGTAGTTAATATATTACTCCGTTTAGACATCAAACATGTGTTTTTAAAACATCATCATCTTACCCTTATCCCACCTAAGTAGGGTCGGCCCAACATGTTTTCCTTTTCCAGTCTCTCCTATCATATGTAATTTCAATATTCACACCCTTTTATACACATATCATTTTTTGCACAATCCTTCCAAACCTTCTTCGGTCTTCCTCTATTCCTATATCCGTCCAACATCAATCATATAAACCATAACGACTTATATTATTTAATTGGATAAGCCAAAGAACATCTCTTGTTCTATGATTAACTAATAATTTCATCAGTCATCACAGTGTCAACCTTGGAAAGAACACCAAGTTAATCAACCGTAAATAAGTTGTAAAACCTTTGATGACTATATAACAAATCCTGGACAAATAATTATTCCATACTCTAGAAGAGAATAAGCATAAACCATGTCGTTTCCGCTTCTGTGACATAACATCCAAGTGGCAACGCTGAGAGTGAGCAAAACTGTACCAAAACTGTATAGCTCTAAAATTTACATAGAGAACCAAACAATGTATTACGGCGTATATTTTTGTTTAAATATAAACTTACTGGATCTTAAGTGGCGATAAAAAGCGCTAGGTATAGTTAGGATTCAAGTTATGGATAGACATACATAGGTCAACGCTTTGCAATTAATTTTCAACTTATCATCAGTCAAAACTCTTATTCTGGTTGGGGTTCTGTAGTAAAAAGGTATACACCTAATTTTGAACCGATTTTTTCACGTCGCAATATCTTAAGTACATTTATAAATTTAACAATGGTAATTGCTGGGATTTTTCTAACGTTTGCAAAATGAATTGTATAATTAACGCCAAGCACTTTTTAGTATATCCCATTACAAACAGTTTAGTTTGTAGTACCAACTTCGAATACAATGGAATGAGATATCAAAGCCCCTCTTCCTCAATTAAGTTTCTTATTTAAAAATACTAATGTATCTTTTGATTCTAGAATGTTACGAATACCTTTGGAGTATAAAAGTGAGAGAAGATCAAAGCAAACACACAGCTGAATGTAAGTAATGTAATTGCTATGAGCTATTAATTTTTTATATCTATCTACGCTAAAGAAACTTGATAGAATATTTTAAAGTTTTAAAAAATATCCAAAATTATTGCGATCATTGAAAGATAAAAAATTAATATTAATTATTTTGATATTCACAGGTTTAAAATATAAGGCTCTTCATAGAGGTCCCAATAGTCCGCATTTTGCAATTGGTGGTCAAGATACATCACCTGGGGAATTTCCTCATATGGTTCGTTAAATCATTTATTTTTATCTCGCTATTACCGATACTCTAAGCGTCTATTGAAAGTAAATCAAACAGTATTGAAATTGAAAACATCACTAATATCTCTTATTTACCAGGGTGCCATAGGATGGAAGGCAGCTATCGGCACGTGGGTGTTTAAATGCGGCGGTTCGTTAATAAGCGAAAAGTTTGTATTGACCGCCGCGCACTGTTCCAGTGCTTCCACGAGGGATACCACAATCGCCGACCCCATTCCAAAGATAGTCAGACTTGGCGACAAGAATATTATAGATACGGTAAGAATAACAGTATTGTGTTCTTCTGTTCTGCGTAATTCTTAATAAAGAAAACTTAAAAGACTTTATTATTTAGCTTTACTTTATAATTTAGGGTTTGAATGGCCAAAAACCGTATGATGAGAATATTATCAAAATTATCACACATCCTCAATACGCTGCTCCTAAAAAATACTTCGATATAGCTTTAATGGAGTTGGAGAATGCAGTATCGTTTGACAAATACATTCAACCGGCCCTCATATGGTTGGTTAAATCATTTATTTTTATCTCGCTATTACCGATACTCTAAACGTCTATTGAAAGTAAATCAAACAGTATTAAAATTGAAAACATCACCAATATCTCTTATTTACCAGGGTGCCATAGGATGGAAGGCAGCTATCGGCACCTGGGTCTTTAAATGCGGCGGTTCGTTAATAAGCGAAAAGTTTGTATTGACCGCCGCGCACTGTTCCAGTGCTTCCACGAGGGATACCACAATCGCCGACCCCATTCCAAAGATAGTCAGACTTGGCGACAAGAATATTATAGATACGGTAAGAATAACAGTATTGTGTTCATAATTCTTAATATAGAAAACTTAAAAGGCTATATTATTTAGCTTTACCTTATAATTTTAGGGTTTGAATGGCCAAAAACCGTACGATGAGAATATTATCAAAATTATCACACATCCTCAATACGCTGCTCCTAAAAAATACTTCGATATAGCTTTAATGGAGTTGGAGAATGCAGTATCGTTTGACAAATACATTCAACCGGCCTGTCTGTGGGATAAATTCGACGTAAGCGGTCTCGGAAAACAAGCTACGTTGACTGGTTGGGGTGTCATAGAAACTGGTAAGACTTCACAATACATTTAAAAAATATAATTATTCATATTTTTGGAAGATAAATTTATCACATAATAGTTGATGTATGCGGCCTTTGTGATCGTGATAATTGTTTTGTGGAATATCTTGCAGTAGCATATGAAAATAGCAATTTATTCAATTTCGTTTTTCGAACTTTTGACTAGGCTCAAATACTATTAAAATAATTGCAAATATTATTTATACCAGTCTCTATAGGGCTTTATATGTAAACTGATCTACTTTTAAACCTGACTCTTTTCGATTTGACTGATTTTTTCTTTTTCTACCGCATTAAAGTATTTCAATACAAGAAAAAGTTACGAATAAAAAAAAGGGTCTTTTTCATGTTGCTGCAACTTTACAAAAATTGAATTATCGGAACATTCAAAAGTATTGTCGTCTTTAAGTGTACCTATAAGAAAAAAAAGCCATATTTTTTCTGGAAAGTGTCCTTTTTTGTTAATTTGAAAAACTTTAATACGCGGAATTAGCTTGAACTATTATATATATCAAAAATAACAACACAGATATGGTGATGATATAAAAATGAGACATTTCTAGGTGGGAGGACAACATCTCCAGAACTTCAAGCGGCAGTAGTCGACGTCATAGACTCTCAGCTGTGCGACCAGTTACTACGCGGTTCCTGCAACAGACACTGGTGCGGGGTCCAGGACCATCAGATTTGCGCTGGAAAACTAGCCGGTGGAGTTGACGCCTGTCAAGTAAATTTCTTTTTGATGTAAAATTTCTTATGAGGGCGATTTGAAATTCTGATCGGAAACCTTTTTGTGTGACAAAGAGTAGTGGGGGTTAACATTGTGTCGGGCAGTGTGTTAAAAACGCCGGCCTCGTCCGATCACCGAAGTTAAGCAACGTCGTCTGGGAACACCGCGTGACGTTGACTTTTTATTATATTTTTTAAAATATAATGTTAGATTTGATAATCATAATGCAGCTTAGGTGAATTTTATATATAAATAAAGTACATAGGTAAAGACTTGTCTCTAAATCCATTTGAGTTAATATTATTGGCAAATTATGAAGGTAAAATATATCACGAAACGGTTTATAGGGACTTACTAGTTATTTCGACTTATAGGGGGTTGAAATTTTGGGTAGTGATTTCGTGACTTGAAGGGCAGAGAACAAAACACTTTTTTGGGTTTTTACTGTAGTCTTCTTATCGCAGTTCAACTTAAAGAGGTTCTATTGTATTTAAAAACAGATAATTCTTAGACAATATTCATTTTTACTTTTTTTTATGTCATTGGTGGCAAACGAACAGGTGGGTCAGCTGATATTAAGTGATCACCACCGTCCATGGACACTAACAATACCAGAGGAGTCACAAGTGCGTTGCCACCCTCGGGGGGAAGGGTTAGGGGAGGGAGAGAGAGAGGACAGGGGCGGTGGGCCTCCGGCGCTCTCACTGACCGAACGAAACGCAACAATGCAAGCACTGTTAATTCAAGTCGGTTTTCTATGAGAGGGTGGTACTACCCCGGGCGAGCAGACCCATTTATGCTGAAACCAGTAATAGTTTCAGCGTGGCTCTATCACCATTAATAATAATAGCACCAAATAAATATTATAGTCGACGCTACTTTGCACTTCTGGAATTGATTGAACACTACTACATCGAAGAGACTCGCTCGCATTGGAAGAGTCAACATCGATCTGACGATGCTCAGTGAAGGAGCGAAACACGTTTAGACGTAGTAGTGTTCAATCAATTCCAGGCGGAAGTGCAAAGTAGTATCCACTATAATATCTAATAATGGATTTCCGCAAAGTAAGGCCTTCGTCAATCAAGCATCAAATAATAAAAAAAACAAACGATGTTGCAGATACAGTTACTGGGATGTTATATCAGGGTGTGCAAAAAGACAGAGTTCTTACATTTATGCGTTATTTTTTGCAGGGTGATTCAGGTGGACCGCTGCAAGTGAAAATCCCCCTTCCTACGTCCACAGAAGGTACAATACACTACGTCATAGGTGTGACGTCATTCGGCGTTGACTGCGCTTTGCCCAATTTACCAGGAATTTACACGAGAGTATCAAGTTTCGTTGACTGGATCGAAGAAAATGTTTGGAAAAATAACACATAACTGTAAAGATATTTTTAATTGTATTTGTATTGAAAATACAAATTATATTGTAATTATTTATAATTAGCGGTACCCGCAACTTCCTCAGTGTGAAACGTTATGTATAAAAACAGTCATTAATAAAATTATCTGAATGTATTAAGTCCATTTACTTACCGTTTGATGGTGGGAGAGTCACGCTGAAGCTACTACTGGTTTCAGCATGAATGGGTCGGCTCACTCGGGGTTACCACCCCTCACAGAAAACCGACGTGAAGTAACAGTGCTTGCATTGTTGCGTTTCGTTCGGTCAGTGAGAGTGCCCGAAGCCCAATAAGCCCCAATAAAGCATTTTGAATATGACCAAAAAAATGCTTCACGAACACAGGAGGGAGCCACATATAGCTTGGTCATATAAAGAATTATTAACTCTAAACTTCATGCACAAAACCCTCCGTCTGGAAATTAAGTAATGAAGTAGCATTTTCTCTCTTTTTCACGACCAGTTCTAAACTGGACATACGTTGAAAATTTCAAAATAAGATATTTTGTCGTGGTAATGTCTTATAAACTACTAATGGAGCAGCCCGACTGGGTAAATATCTCCACCGTATAGAAAATCACAGCCAAATAACGCTATTTTCCCTTATGTCGTGTTCCTATAGTGAGTAAGGTGGCCAGAGCTACCGGGGGTACATTATACTGGATAACGGGAGGCCTATAGTCGCGTAGTGTTGGCGCGGCGGTCAGGGAGATCCGGTAATACGGCTTACCGCTGGCCAGCCGCAGATTATTAGGGTTTTCGAAGCCATGAATTACTTAATCTCCACTCTGGGAGGCTGAACCGCCAGTCCGCGCATAGTGCTTGAAGTGATAGTCGTGCCGGAGGAGGAGACCGGAGTGGACCCGCTTCTAATTTCCATACGCCGCGCTGACAAATCATAGCACCTAGGCTACCCTTCGGCAGGATTTTTTATTTCTCCTTCATCGCCTAGCTGTCAGTCGAACGAACATAATAAAAATACGTTTCATGCTTTTAGCTCTGAAAATTTTTCGCATTAAAAGTAGCCTATGTCCTTTCTCGGGCTCTAGACCATCTGTGTACCAAATTTCATTTAGATCGGTTCAGTAGTTTTGACGTGAAAGCGTGACAGACAGGCAGACAGAGTTACTTTCGCATTATAATTAGTAAGGATATTGTTCAGCAAAGCGATGCTAGTTACTTTGTCAGCGTGTTGGTTCGGATACCGCTGTGAGCGACGCAGGTTCAAATCCCTACAGTTAGCCGGAGCTGTTAATAACGGAAAACATCGCGATGGAGCTATAGCATGATGGCAGTCACCAAATTTTTCACATATAAATACTACTGAATTAAAACACAATTGATTCAGTATTGCATTATTTAATACTAGTTGCTGCCTGCGACTTCGTCCGCGTGGAATAGTTACTTTCAGCTAACTAACACGCAGTGGCAGGTCACAAAAGGACAAAAACCGATTTTGGCTTCACAGGTGCGCTGCACCTGCGTTCTTTTTCTTGGAACTGAGTGAGACCTTTCCTTGTATTTATTTATTGCTTTATCTATTTCTTGGTATATTTATTTATTTACTCATTTATTTATCTATTTATTTACGTATTTCTTTAATTCTTCAGTGATTTATTTTTAAATTTATTTTCTTTTTATTGTTTGTTTATTTAAGTAGTCTTATGTTATTTTTCGCCTGTCTCGCTGAGGTACTTATTTGCGTTGTTTTCCTATTTTGTTTAGTTTTAAACAGGTCCCTTTGATCCGGACTCGGGATAGTCCGTTAAATTCATTAAGGCGCGCCCCCCTGCCCCTCTGGCAGGGAGGTTTCACATGTCTTCCTCCGCCCCACTCCCCTCCTCAGGCCCCGGTATGGCCGCTGATCAAGAGATCAGTCTCTTAGAGACTGAGCTCATTAGCCTCCGCGGCTTCATAGCCGCTATCTGTCCTCGTCTCGTAGACGATTACGATGCGTACGCTGCGAAGCGTCGCATCGAGTTCCCTCACTCTTCCAAGCCCGCTCCCTCGATCTATGCCAAGATCGAGGCAAGCAACAATTTTCCCATCCCACCCGTTCACGATAGTGACGATAGCGATAGCGATTCCGATTCTGGCTCCGATATGGAGCAAGACCCTCCTGCTCAGCAAGATCCTCCTGCTGAGCAAGCCCCTCCTGCGGACGATGGCTTCACCACCGTCACGCACCGCAAACCGCGCAAGAAGCGCTCCAACTCCTCATCAGATCCGGAAGGCAGTTTGCCCTCCAAAAAAATAGTCAATGTCGATGGCGCGAAAGTGCCAAAGACGACACCAGCGCCCTCTAGACCCGCTTCGCCTAAAACTGCGGGTTCCGCAGTTTCGGGCAAAAAGCCCCGCCCACCGCCCCCCGTTACGATCCAAGACAAAGCGTCTTGGGTTGAAATTTCTAGCCTGCTGGAAACGGCAGGCATCCCTTACACCTCCGCTGTGAATACCGCTGTAGGTATTCAGGTGAAGGTAGCCACGTCCACCGCCCATCGTGACCTCACTCGTTTCCTTCGGGACAACCAGTGGGGTTATTTCACGCACTCTCTCGAAGAGGAGCGTAAACTACGGGTTGTGATCCGTAGGGTTCCTTCAGAACTCCCGACTTACGACATTTCCGACGACCTCAAAGAACAGAAGATTCCTGTTCGCGAGGTTCATCGTATGCGCTCTCCGCGCACCAGGGCTCCATATGATATGGTTCTCGTTGTCCTCGATCGCACCCCTCAAGGGAAAGCGATCTTCAATCTCACATCCCTCTGCGGCCTCTCCGGCGTTATCGTCGAGCCGCCGCGCAAAACGTCTGTGCCCTCGCAGTGTCACAACTGTCAGGTGTACGGACACTCCGCACGAAACTGTCTCCTGAAACCCAGGTGCGTTAAGTGCCTCGGCGACCACTCCACCAAGGAGTGTTCTCGCACTAAAGACTCCCCCGATCCCCCGAGCTGTGTTCTGTGCCGCGGCGTGGGTCATACCGCGAATTATCGCGGATGTCCCCGCGCCCCGCGCACAAAGCGCCCTCGCTACCCCAGGCAGGCGTCGCCGTCTAAGGCGGCCGCCGCTCCCGCCCGCCCCCGACCCCCGCCTCTCATGTCCCGAGAGGCCTTTCCGAGCCTGCCGAGCACGTCTCGTGCACCGGCAGCGTCCGCACCCGCGACTAGCGCGCCCCCCCGCCCCTACCGGGCCCCTCAGGCTCCGTGGGCTCCTAAGCCCGCGTCCCAGCCCATTCCCAGACCTCCGGCGGCTAATCCTTCACAGGATCACCCCGCCTATTCCTTCTCCCTATCGAGTATTGACTACGCAGGTCAATTACTCATCTTCCACGAGATCTCGGAGATCTCGGCATACGAAGAAACCGCCCGAAATCCTCTTCTAGGATCCGTCACTGCAATACATAGGTTTCCAGCCATCGCGGCTACATTACAACGGCTCGCGCGCGCAGCTGTTCAAAATAAATAACTCATATAAGATAGAGTAAATCGCGTATTTACGTCTATCTTCCCCTAAAAACGACCGTTCAATAATAATAATTTTTGTTATGTCTATTTTTAGATTTCGGCGCTGTCGCCGTTAAGTAAATTTAAATTCGATCTTATTAAATGCGTGTTGCGCCCGCGCTTTTGTAATCGATCCTTTTTAGCTCCCGCACACATCGCGGTTCTCAGTAATATCTCGAGCCTAGGTCGTCCCCGCGCGGAGCCCTCGTGATATTATTATCGCGATACAGTGACTCACCTACATCACTTGAACACACATATGAGATCATCTCTCTCACACACGTGCACATATATACACATGGTGGGAGGGTTTTGTTTTTTTCCCTCATCGAACTGAATCGAATAGTTTTAGTTCGTTTCAATCCGATATACACGTATTCATTTGTGAATCATGCAATTTCGATTGTATGGTTCACAAATGTATATATGTATGAATAGCTTAGAATAGTTAGCTAGGACAGACGCGTCTTTTTCCAGGTAACAGCCCAAGCCGAGGTGTGCGTGCACCCTTGTGTATGTTACCTAAAACCCAAATCGGTTGTGTGCCTTAAGCGCCAACCTTAGTAGTCCGGTGAAGCTGTGAAGACCCTGCCGGGTCAATAGCGTAGTCAGTTCGAGAAAAAAAACAATTGATTCTAATTTAATAATGTCCCTAACCTGTAATTATTTCTGCATGAGTTTCTTGTGAAGTTATGTGAGAGTATATGTTGACGTCACAATATAGCTAAGCCGAAACTCATCAGAACTTTCACTGAAATTATCAGACCACCTCGCGGCAACGTACTACGTAATAATTACGATTTGTTTCACTTACATATGATAACCAAAACATAGCTTATAGAACACCAAAGTTATTGATTAGAGGTTAAATTAACTCACCTTCATTAATTATAGAGTAACTAAAATTATAGTACTGCAATAAATTTGTAGTCCGGTGAAGCTGTTAAGACCTTACTTGGTCAATAGCGTAGTCAGTTCGAAAAAAAAAAAGTAGATTTATATAATTTTTTGTGATAGTGTCGTTGATGCGTCATTAAAGTAATTAATAAACATTATAAATTCATATGAGATTGTTTTTTTGCAGTTCGAAAAAAAAAAAGTAGATTTATATAATTTTTTGTGATAGTGTCGTTGATGCGTCATTAAAGTAATTAATAAACATTATAAATTCATATGAGATTGTTTTTTTGTTCATTCGTTACTCTTTTACGCGTTAACTCTGAAAGCAATCAAACATTAATAGGCTATAATAATTATCAATTAAAATATAAAAATAACTTACAAAAAAACCTGTATAAGAAACTAGCGGGCACGGCGGAGAGTCCCACCCTGATAATAAAAAAAAACCTTGAACTTTTTTGTAGGCATTATCAAGCTCTACAACTTTTGTCTAGAACTCAATTATATATCTCGCATCGTTAAGGCAGCGTTCGTCAGAAACGTTTTCGTTCGATCGTTTTTTCTCCGACTTACTTTGCAAATCCGACTACCACAAAGAAGTCTTTCCATTTTTCGGGTTAATATATAGCCTATGACACTCACAAATAACGTAGCTATCTATTGGTAAAAAAACGGTTTAATAGATCCAGATATATTACCCCCTACAACGTCACAAACTTTACCTCTTTATAATATTAGCATAGAAGTATAGATATGTTCAGAACCTTAAATAACAAAATATCGTCAAATTTATTTTATTTTATTATTACACTAAAAATTTCTACAAACAGATTCATGTTTGAGTTAAAATAACTTTTGTATCCTTAAATAGCACTCTGGTATTTCGTCATATTTAACATCTCACAGTTATATACCTACATACATAGCAAAATTCTAAAACTTTATCAGTTCGAACGGTACGGTGCGGTCGTTGTTTTAGTTTATATTTAAATTTAAAATAACAGTGAACTAATCTTTTAAAATCTTTTATCTTTATGAATTAAAATAAACATAATTATATCGTTTATTAAATTATTTCAATTCATAATTGGAATAAGTTTTGTGTATTTTCTAAGCCGTCATAATATTTTTCAACATTTATTTATTTTTAAACACGTGGTCAGATCAAAATGAGGTTATATTTCATTTTTGCATTTTTTGTTACGACTTTTTGCACTGGTAATGAATTATTTTTGTTTTTAATTATTTAAAATATTAAGTTTATGTGATGAATAATTATTTTAAATTAAAATAATATTGCAGTGTCTCCACAATTAAATCCTGAAGAATCAAGTTCTCTTCTAAATCCACTATTAAATAAACTGGTAAGTTTTAATTAATTATAAAGAAACATATAAGTATGTACTTATACATTTTCAAGTATAAATTTATAGCTTAAGAAAAATTATCTAATATTTTATCCGTATTTATAGATTTCATAGTTAAATCACAATCTTGCCTGATAAGGGCTTAGGCCAAAATCGTAACAAAAATAAAGAGATAATCCCGAATTGCCAACCTCACGTGAACAATATTTTTAAAAAATCATATATCAATAATAGCTACGGTATGATAGGCCGTATACCTAAAGGGTCTATTTGTTATTACATGTAAACTCGAATGTGAGTTTGTTCGTTTGTTTACCCATCCGATCATCATGAAAGAACATGTAGAAAAAATACTATTCCCGAGCATAGTCGCGGATAGTAGCTAGTAAAAGTGTACATTTTACATAGAAAGAAGTTTGTACCAATAACAACCCCAAACTAAAAAATACGTCTGCTATATGTAGCAAATAACTCTAAGTATAATTTACAAATATTGTATTATCTTATATATTAAAACGTGAAGCCAAAACTTTGTACCTCTTTTTTAAGAGAATTGTTAATGTTTATATTCAGGAGAAGTGCACAAACTATTTTTTTTTATATAAAACTAGCGGGCACGGCAGACGTTGTCTCGCCCTGAATATATAAGAATCCTTGACAAATTTTATACTAAAACCTTCCTCATGAATCACTATATCTACTGGTGAAAACCGCAAGAAAATCCGTTCAGTAGTTTTGGAGTTTATCGCAAACAGACAGACAGACGCGGTAGGGGACATTGTTTAATACTATGTAATGATGCATTAAAAACACATTAAATTATTTAAAATTTATATTACCCACACTACTCCCTGAATGACACACAACACATATAAATGAAAAGACGTTTTGTCATCCTTAATTTTACTCTTACGTTCTAATTACCATTTTTCATGCGACATTCAATATTATTAACATGAATTACGTTCCATACCTCACATGTTCTTTGAAATTAACTGGTCAAATTGTAAGTTAATTTTATAATAACACTATCTGTACCGGCAGCTTCGCACGCTTTTTTTTAATTCGTATTAAATAATTATAACATTGTGAGACTATGTACAATTATAAAAATACTCTTTAAAAGCAATTGTTAGTACGTACGATACGCACGCCACTTACAGTAACATGTAACGTACATTAAATATATAAATACTAACATATTTGGACCCTTAACCCAGATATATAAATACTAACATATTTGGGCCCTTAACCCACAATATAACTACCTCAGTGCTCACTTACACTGTATAAGGAACTAATGAAACAACAACTTAAAATATTATTAAAAAGATTTACATTTACATTACATTTAATATACAATTGCCATTGTAATTAAGATTTTGTGACAATACAACCTACAATACAAAAAATAAACGCCTGTCTGTTCCGCAAGAAATTGTATTATGGAACTCTTTACGTAATACGTATATAATCTAAGATCTTGTTAGGAAGATCTCTATATCATTAAAGTTATTAATAAGTATAATGTCGAATTGTAAACAATAAGCTGATAATTATTTCTCTAATTAAAAATAAAGAAGGAGTTGAAATCTTGCCAAATTTCACGTAAACAAAGTCATGGGTAACAAGCTAGTCTAAAATAGAATAACCTCAATTACTTTTTATAAGGTTCGCTATCTACCAGTGAAAGTCCCGTGAAAATCGGTCTAACCGTTTTGGTGATAGCATAGCAGGTGAAGCCACAGTTAACAGCTAGTCTAAATTAAATAAAATAAATTACTTTTTGTAAGGTCCGTTATCTATCTGCCAGTGAAAATCCCGTGAAAATCGGTCTAACTGTTTTGGATAAAGCACTGTAGGCGAAGCCACGGTTAAGAGCTAGTATAAACTAAAATTGCCTAAATTACTTTTTGTAAAGTCAGCTTTCTGCCAGTGAAATTCTCGTGACAATCGGTCCAACCGTTTTGGAGATAGCATTGCGGACGAAGCCGCGGTTAATAACTAGTCTAATTTAGAGTAGCCTAAGTAACCCGCTGTAATTTTAGCAATCAGCTAGTGAAATTGTTTTTTTTTTTTAAATATTGACGTTTTTTATGCATTTTAAAACTTTATTATTAATAATATTGATATTTAATGCAAAAAAACTTAAAAAGATTATTTTTCAATTAATTTAAAACAACTAAAAACTTATGAAATTTAAAAAAACAGGTACTTATAAACGCGCCATGATTGGTCACCATAGTTGTGACGTTAACAACAGTACAGCGTTTACGGCTATTACACGTGACTAGACAATAATATTGAAAATTTATTGCTAAAAAACGAGTTGTTAGTTGGTTACGATGTGTGATAAAGAATTTATTAAGACAAAGTCTGATAATATTTCTGATGTTGATATCCAATTTTTTTTTTAATGACTTTCGACTTAATTTTGCTGAATTTCGAGGTGCTAAGGGATCAAGGTAAGTTTGTTAAAAAATAATATAATAAATGAAAATATTTAATTGTTTATTCTCCATTATATTAAATACTAGCCGACCCGTGCCCACTTCGTTGGGTGGTAATACGTAAGCGTGGAATGGTTATTTTGCGCTAAAACGCAGCGGAAGCTCTGAAAAGAAAAAAAATACCCCGATTTTGCAACATTCTTCATTACTGCTCCGCTCCTATGGGTCTTAGCGGGATGATATATAGCCTATAACCTTCCCTGATAAATGAGCTATATAACAATGAAAGAATTTCCAAATCAGACCAGTAGTTCCTGAAATTACCCCTTACAACGTCACAAACTCACAAACCCACAAACTTTACCTCTTTATAGTATTAGTATAGATAATTATTTATTACATAAATTGTAGAGCATCGCGTGAGAGTTACGGCGACAAAGCTATACGTATATAATAATTATATAATATAATAATTATTTGATTTCTGTACTTAGATAAATAATAATTAATAACAATGGTGTTAAGAAATACTTACATCGAAATGATCTTCACAACAACAAAAAAATCGATTTTGTTTTGGGATCTACACGGTGCGCTGCTTGAAACCATTTATTTCGACGTTTGTCATCTTGGGGAACATTTAAAAACATTTTGTCAGGAGTTGTTTTTGTAGTATTCATACATAATGGTACAAAACAAGAACGATAACTTTTGGGGTTCGACATTTTGAATATAAATTTGAATATTTAACTATGACTATGAAATTTAATAGATCATAACTGTGAACTGTGAAAACACTGTACTTATCATTTCTATATCAACTGCAATGAGTGAAAACTAACATTATGACGTCACACGCGCTCGGGTTTGTTCGGGAGTTGTCGGCGTGTCCTAATCGAAAATTCGTAAGACGGAGGACTGCGCTTCTATAGGGGGACATGTGTACATGTAATATTGATATTTAGCAGCTCATCATACCTTTGCGTGATTAATAGACTTTATAAAAATGTATATAAATATTGCTCCGAGCGCCAATAGATAATGTTATAATAATTTTTATAAACAAATTCTGAAATTTCAATGTCATTCACGCTATAATTAGTATGAAAATTTAAAAGAGAACACATACTTTAGTTTAATGTTTTTAGTTTTCACTTCTCTGCAGTCCTTTTGACTGCTTCGATTTTTTTTTTATTTACTCTTATTTAAATACTTACTTATTTAAAGACTCTACTATAGTCAACGTCTAGTTTATTTAAATTAAATATCTTAATTAAGTTTATTCTAATATTATTCTTCTTGACGTATTACTCCAGAAAACGGTGAACATTGCCTATAATTCCGCCTGTGAAATATATAATAATATTTTCCATACGAGTTCTTGCGATGGTTACGGCCTTTAAAAACGTGTTTGGCTGACAATGATGCTACGGCAATAGGGAGACGTCCATTGCCACATTGTATCATTTCAAGGTGCCGTACACGATTAAAATGAATCGAAAATTGAATTTAACAAGTAATTTTAAGTTTGTCATTTTTAAAATTTAGCATTTTCTTATACCGACACTATCGTATCGTCAGTTTTATTTTATCGATATCAATCAATTATAGTTACAGCCCTAGACACATAACACGTTAGACTTGCAAAACCTAAATGTGTGAACATCTGGGTTATACTGATAAAGGTGATTTTTATTAGATTATGGTGGTAGAGTCACGCTGAAACTATTACTGGTTTTAGCATGAATGGGTCGGTTCGTTTGGGGTAGTACCACCCTCTCATAGAAAACCGACGTGAAGTAACAGTGCTTGCATTGTTGCGTTTCGTTCGGTCAGTGAGAGCGCCGGAGGCCCACCTCCCCCTCTCCTCTCTCCTCTCCCACTCCCTCCCCTAACCCTTCCCCCAAAGGGTGGCAACGCACTTGCGACACCTCTGGTGTTGTGAGTGTCCATGGACGGTGGTGATCACTTATTTTATTAACATCAGGTGACCCACCTGTTGGTTTCCACCGATGACATAAAAAAATATATATATATTAAGCCTTTAGGAAGATGAAAATAATTTTGAACTTTCAGCATCCCTTTAAATATGGTGCAATAATTATGTTACAATATATTACGCAATATGCTACTGAAATTAAAGAACTGTGTAACCATTTCAAAATGAGCTATATCCAATTTTAGTCGTTTCTAATAGTTTACGTTGTTTTTCAAGATCTTCGAAGTATTTATATGTGAAATATGAAGCTCGTAAAACTTTATGGACGGCAAAATTTGAACTTCATTCTCGGTGTATAAAAACTGGAAATAAAAAAACATGTTATATAAACGATTAAAATTGGATTCAGTTAATTTAAGTGTAACTTCACAAATGGTATGCGATGAATACGTATATATAACACTTGGTTATTAACAACAGATTTATAGTTTTTTTTTACTTTATTGTTGGCAACCAATCCTTTAGATTATTACTGCCATTGTCGAGTAGTTAATATTATTACAAGTTCTTCTTCGATTCCATTTTTGGCAACCAGTCTTCTAGTAGACTATTACTGCCATTGTCAAGTGAGTATCGATATTACAAGTTTCTTGATATAATTTCGATGAACTAACAAGATGGCCGCCATCTTGTTAGAACTTTCCATGGAGTTTTTGTGGCATCTCAGAATTCATGGTCCGTGGTATTATTTATATGTGGTTATACTTATGCACAATAAACAAACTATATTACATAAAACACCACCAATTTTACACAATATAGAGTCAAGTAACACAAGTTATGAATAAAATAAAAACTCCCAGATTTATAGTTATGAAATAAATTATTTAAAGTTTTAAGGTTAAGTCTGAACTGAGGAAATGTCTATAATGAAGGTCGATATCGCGTATGTAATTCACCACACGTTGTTTCTATGCAATAACTTGCACTTAGCGGATAACATGGTGAATCACATTTTACCGTGTACTTATTGTAAATATATGGGACTGCACCGTGAGTGTTCATTTCTTGTAATTAGTTCCAAATAGGAACAGGGAAGTGAAC
Source organism: Antheraea pernyi (assembly GCA_015888305.1). Taxonomy (NCBI): domain Eukaryota; kingdom Metazoa; phylum Arthropoda; class Insecta; order Lepidoptera; family Saturniidae; genus Antheraea; species Antheraea pernyi. The sequence continues at coordinate 21,394 of MU159303.1, read as the reverse complement.
TGAGTCAAGTGGTTTAGTTGAATATACTCGTAATGAGTACATGACGACTGTAAAACATTCACTAATACGTTTAGTTAGAATTGAAATTATTTATAAATATAATAAAGGAAAATACGTGCTTATTGACAATGGTACTTCCTGAATAATTCTAGTCCCATAGTCGATGCATGTATCACCACTAAGCTATATATAGTCTGCAAGTAATAGGGGAGGTCAAGGATAGTTATAACAATGTTAATTTCTCGGAATCTATAACTATTGACGATATGTTAACAACATGAGGCATGTTTTTTTTGACACGCTATTTTATGTGTATCGCGGCAACACGGTAGTAGAGCGGTAGTGTGTATAACACCTACAGGGAAAAAAAATCGTAAGTAAGCTTTTGTTCAATATTTAAATAACGTATTATTCTATTGAGTTAATACTAATCTGTCATAATTTCAAATATAAAATGACCTATTCAAGCTTCTTAGTATGACATTAGATTTTAGAATTCGACTCAGTTTTTAACGCACGTTTTAGCGCACGTACTAATTTTTTTAAATGCAATTTAATCATTTAGTTATTTTTTGCTTTTTGATTTCTTATTGTTTCTTTAGTGTTTTTGTATATTAAAATGGGTATTTTTTGTAAAAATTTGATATTAAACTTAATGACATTATACTGACCAAATTACAAGATTTTTGCACTTAGAAGAGTTGAAACAGGCTACGTGGCGATACACTCAACGCGATAACATAACGCATCAAATAAACTTGACAACGCTATAATTGAAATGAGAAATATGAACGAAAGTTTTATTGCGAGTTTATCGGAATTAATTTTGAGGTTAGTTTGTTGCGTGAAACTTCGTCACGTGGGTATGGGACATTGAGAATACTTTTATAATATCACCTAACGTGTTCCGAACTAGAAAATTAAACTAACTAACGAACTAATTAAAATATATACACGTCGTCCTATGTAGATATCATCTTTAGTAGCCGATATAGTAGTACTATATATAGTTGCGAATATACGTAGAGATGTGAACGGTTCGACATCGACAAGGAGAACATCGTGTTAAGTCTATAGTTTGGTGGCAGGAAATGCAATAACGCTATCTTTCTCAATTTGATAGTATGTTACCGAAGCACTTGTTCAATGTTACACGAGATTGGGTACAAAGGTTAAAATTTATGGAGAGGAAAAACATTAACAAAATTTGAGTCATTTTTTAAGACCAAATAGTAATTATCTATAACATTATCTTGTGTGCACATCACGCAGAGTTGCTCGATAGACTCGGATTACATTACACATATCACCTCCACACACGTGCACGCATACACGCTTACACATGCAAGTGGAAGGGTTTTATTTTTTCCCTTATCAAACTGAAATAGTTTAGAATATTATCCGATACGAAATATATATAAGGGTTGTTGAGGTATGTATGCATGGTACACATATATGTTTCAACAACTCATATATGTATGAATAGTTAGCTTAGTTTAGTTTAGCTCACATAGGTCGTGAATTGCATGTATCAGGCAACAGCCAAAGCCGAGGTGTACCGCACACCCTTGAGCTATTTGTCAAAATAAAATCGGCTGAGTGCCTTAAGCACTCGCTTTAGTAGTCCGGTGAAGCTGTTGAGACCTTGCTTGGTCAATACCGTAGTCAGGTCAAAAAAAAAACTCGGATTACATTTTTTTAATTTTACTTATAAGAAAGAAAGTAGGCAAAGAAATTTATCTTTTACACCGTTGACTACTACATTTATCCATTATAAACTCTACATTCAGAATATAATAGAAGACACAAAGAAATGCAAGTATATAGAGCCAGACCTGTGCGTTTTAGCATAGGTTAAAAATCAAAATCAAAATCACTTTATTCAATTTAGGCTCTAAGAAGGCACTCAATGAACGTCAAAAGTACCACCGGATAAAAGAATACATCACGATATCGTACTATGTAGGTACTAAAGTTTTAAAATAGTACTACTTCATTAATCAATATACATTCAACGATGTGTGAATTAGGATAAGTCTGGTGCGCATGCGCGAGAGAAAAGAACTAAATGGATAACATTGTTCGCAAAGAGCTTTTGTATGCAAAGTATATTTTTGCTTTCAATTTTTCTTATATTTTCACCTTTCCAAGTAATTTCAGTAATATTTTGTTAAGTTAATAAAAATACGCAGACCAAGTCGCGGGTATCAACTAGTTATAAGTTACTAGCTAGTTATAAATAATAAAATTCATTTTAATTTGAAAATCGGCTGAGTGCCTTAAGCGCTCGCCTTAGTAGTCCGGTGAAGCTGTTAAGACCTTGCTAGGTCAATAGCGTAGTCAGTTCGAGAAAAAAAAAAAAAAGTGTATGTCACTGAACTCCTAAACGGCTGGTCCTGTTTTATTGAAATTTTGTCTGTGTGTGGACCCGGTAGTGTGGTTGATTTTTATTTTATTTAACAAAAAAATATTATCAAGGCAGAACAACGTCCGCCCGGCCCGCTAGTTAACATATATAATTTTAGACAATTTTATTTTATGGCCACTCCAGTTTTAATAAACAATCATTGTGTTTGTGGATTTATCCTATAATTTTAGGTTATAATAGTATTTCGCGGTCCATTTTTACCTTGTTTCTTATTCGTTTGTATTATTGGTTACAATAAATAGTTGAGTCATGTTGAAATAGCCACACACGCACAATGGTCATGACGATAAATTTAACAGTCAAGAAGTTTATGCGACAGAGTACCGTGTAGTGGCGAGTTAAAAAAACTAGCTTTCGCTCGCGGTTTCACTTCCGGGAAAGACTACACTTGTCTTTCAGGAAGAGTATTGGCGTTTGGTGACGTCACGATATTTCTCGTTAGCCACGTTTTTGTAGGTGTCGGGGTCACCGGGTTGGGGTTTAGTTGTTTGACTGCGTACTGTTATACTTAATCCCTTTAAAAAAAAAAAGATTTATTCACTATAAATATATTTATTATTTAACAGAGATTTGTTCGTTCACTTAATTATTAATACTTATTATTTAACACTGAATAATAATTATGAGGATTAAGAGTGTTATGGACCGAGTCTGGGAATGAACTGCCGGGTGGTATCGAGGACCGTGAGAGGACTCGGAAAGTGCTGATGTTAGGTACTGGGAAAGGTGCTAGTTAGGAAGGGTAATAAAGGTAATAAAGGTTATAAAGGTAAATTAAGGTAATAATAAAGGTAGGAAATAGTTCTGTGGTGTTAGAGAAAGGTCAGCATATTAGGGTACATGGTTCGGGTATAACAGTACGTGTACCCCAATTGAGTCACTGTTTCAGCTGGCTAGAGAAGTTCGAGGGCCCACAATCAAAAGTCAGATGTGAATTTGATCGTTTAGTTTATTGTCTCTGTATGGACAACCTTCTGTGTGGGCCAGCACGCAGTAACTGGCTCGCCGTTCATACGTCGCGCTCACATATAATTTGCTTACCATCCACTCTGCCTTACATGCCTACAATGTGTCCTTACAAGTACCTTTTTTCTGAATGAACGATACACCATGCTTTTTCTGACACAACGTATATACAACCAACGTATATACCAGCTTTCTCCTTTTAATGCCGTGCAAAGGCGAACAATTCGCACTATTTCGCACACGCTGAAGCTATTACTGGTTTCAGCATGAATGGGTCGGCTTTGTAGGTGGTAGAGCTACGCTGAAGCTATTACTGGTTTCAGCATGAATGGGTCGGCTCGCCCGGTGTAATATCACCCTCTCACAGAAAACCCACATGAAGTAACAGTGCTTGCATTGTTGCGTTTCGTTCGGTCAGTGAGTGCGCCGGAGGCCCACCGCCCCTCCCGTTCCACTTTCCTTTCCCTTCCTCCCCCCCAACACAGGCTGGCAACGCTCTTGCGACTCCCCTGATGTTGCAATTGTCTATGGACGGTGGTGATCACTTACATCAGGGGACCCATCTGTTCCTTTGCCTCCTATGATCTAAAAAAACAACTGTAGACGATCCCAAACTATAATGCGGCCAAGAATCTTTAGAACTTCGAAGAGACATTGGGTCTGTATATGTGTTCTACGCATGTATAATGGAGAATGTTCTAAAAAACTTTTTGATATAGTACCCTTTCGCTGTTCCAATCCTGCACCTCCCATCGCTGGCTGCTCATATGTAAACCTTAAAACCTAGCAGTGGCGACAACGATGAAGTTCGCTACAACCAACATTATACGTACGATAGCGTTGTGGAATCGGTTACGTAGCACGGTTTTCCCTCAGAGCCTTAAAATTCGGTAACACAATAGATGCCTCTAGCGTTGCAATTGTCCATAGGCAGTAGCAACCATTAAGGGACGGCATTTGCAAACATAATTTAGCATAAAAATTATATTGTCAAAATTGCATATAAAAGCACAGAGTTCCCACAGAAACAAAGCCACAAAGCTACTTACCGGCTAGTAAAGTAAGATTTGTTTTAATAGACAGCTTACAAACCTCATAACACTTTACACTGCATACATTAGGATATTTTAATACCACAGAATAATTATCTTACAAGCGCTTATAAAACCAAGTTCGAGAATTAACGATCTCCACAAACATTACTCTTCTCCTGCAGTCGTAAAAGCCGTCCTTGATTATTATAATGTCACGTTATAAAGTTACAAGTACTTCTAAATGACAAAATGTCTCCATTAGTTTCTACCTTCTGTCATATTTTGATTAACTTAGTAGCATACATTAAATTATCGATACTGATTATGTCTCTTTTATAAGCGCTTTTATAATCTAAGTCAACTCACGTGCTTTGCTGAGCATTCGTCGACGAAAAACATAACTATTGGATACTTTATACTTCTCAGCTATCTAGTTGCCAGTCTTAAGTTGCAAATCTTTCACTAAACATACAAGATCTACATGCCATCTTCATTGTGGCACGTCAAAGTGACTACACTATGCCTGATGGTAATCACAGTACCTACAATCCAATAACAACAGTGGTCACCAAGATAACCAAGAAACAAGATAGACATTGCCAGTCGCTACTGCCATACCGACCTGTGTAAAAGTCTTTTCACGTCACACTTGGAAGACCCCATGTTATACGAAGTGAGAATACACTGGTCGGGAGTTTGTTTCATAGCTTTACGATACGGCAAAGATAAAACGTTATGAACTTTTTAATTCATGTCCAAATTAATTTTACCGTAAGACTGTGGCTCCGAAGCTCAGCGCGTGTGGTTCAGTTATGAAATGCAGAAGAAGGGAATAAATTGAATAGCTCTTCAGAACAGCTGAAGGCAATATCCCTGCGCAACTGAAGCGGTTATATACTCGGTAATATCTGCATCGTTAACAATGTGGACAGCCCACTGCAGCAAACTGCAACAAGTTCAGAGCAACCTGTAGGTACTTTGCGGAAATGTCCCAAAATCCCGTCGTTTATAAAATACATGTAGATACATTAAGATATGTTAGTTTATGGTTTTATGAAATATGCAGGTAAATTATTTATCAAAGACTTATACAAAACGCATAGTTACTAAAGTATTGTAGTGGATCTATATCAGTATACCCTTCACGATACCCTTCACCCTTCAGCAAAGTCGAAGATTTACAACTAACGCTACTACCACGACCGAACGTGTAGACCCATGTGCACCCTTCAATCCACCTAGACGAGATTTCAATGCGCCGGGCCGAAGGATCAGTGATGTCAGTAAGTATTTGATAAAATATTTATTCACCATATTGAATACAGATTATTAGCAACGACCATATCATTTAAACGAATAAAACATCGATTCGTAAACTCGGTATAACTTTATCGATAGGTCTTTCTTTATTACTGCCACCTGGAATGGATTGGATGTAACATTGGATTAAATATGAAAAGTACGTCACATCTATATAAATAAAAATTAATTGGCAATCTATTTCGAATAGATAGGTAAATCTATTTATTCGGCTATCGGCGATCTATTTGGCTAATTTCTAATTTTCACAATAAGTTTGCATGAAAGAAAGGAGAATTGAAAAAATTAGGGAATTAAGATATAAACGTTTAGTTGTATTATTTCCAAATTACATTATGTAGGTCGTACTCAAAAGGACAGAACATATTCTCAATGAATGGATAAACTTTGACTAAATAATGCAGAGTTATTTTCTACAGTGTAGTTCTTGATGTCCTATTAGATATAACGTGTAACAAGTTACAATTTTTTTTAAATTTCAGAATGCTACGAGTACATTTGGCAAATAAGATTAAGAGAAGAAAAAAGCAAACACGAACGAGAATGTAAGTCGATAAGAATTATCGATTCATTAGCTTTAAAATCTCTATTTTGATCAGTTTATTAAAGTATGAGAAGTTTTTTTTCTGCATAGCAAAATCCTGGCGGGTAATGAAAGGTGTCCCACTTGCATGGACTAAAATCCCGTGGTGTACTTTACATAATTTTTGATCAGAAAGCGAGAATTGCTGGGCTTTGCAACTGCTCGACCCGGCAGGTATTGGCCCCTCATAAAAACCTTCTGTCATGCGATCTCAGGAGTTGGTACTAGAGTACCACCCTCAAACGAATCAATAGGAGTCGCATTTAACTCGAATTCGCATCAAGCTCAAGGCTCATATATTAAGTACCAGGGTGACGGCCATGCCACTCCGATGCCGCCATCGGGTTCGTCGATTACAGGAGGAGAGCTGTGACGCCTGCTCTTGGTCCCTCTTCACTGCCTCCTTCCAAAGCATAACTTCCTTGAAATTTAAAGTGACGGTGAGCATGCGAAGCCTTTTTTTTTTTTTTAACGTGGAGGAAAAATCCTCATGGACTGCCAGGCTCTCAGGGGAGACCCTGGACTGAGCCGACCACCACCTACGTGCTAATCACGCAGGGGTGGTGCCTTTCGGCGACTTTAACCGGCTAAAAACTCCACGACAACCTACGCCGCACTATGGGGGTGCCGCGAGGAGCATACAGGCAAGCTCCGCGACACCCCCGGCGGCAGGCGTTTCCCACGCCGCACCCAGCTGAGGCAGCCCGGTTGCAAGACTGCCTCCCAGCCCGCCGAACCCGTGCAATGGGAGTCCAGGCCCCCTGTCCCTTTCTCCCTGGGTTCGGCTGGCAGCGGAAAAGCTAGGCCTCTCCACCGCCACCCCGCCATTGATTTTTAACGAGGTTTACTCCTCTCCCATCGTGGCCCCCCTAGAGACTCCCTCGTCCTAAAACTACTCCCCTTCCCCCCCTTCGATACTATCCTACCTATTCTAATCATACCCTAACCCTAGCCTACCTTGGTCATACCCTAACCCTATCCCTACCTAGCCGCAGCTTATACCTAATACCTGTAAAAAATTACGATAGATTATTAGGTTGGATTAGGCTTCGCATGCCAACATGCATGCCAACCAAGGATCGACACCCACCTGTGTTCGGGTGCAGGGCAGCTCGATTGTGGACGTGACCTTCACAACAGCCGATATTGCGCAACGAATACGGAGATGGAGAGTGCTAGAGCAGATGGAGTCTCTCTCAGACCATTTATATATCAGATTTGACATTGGGCATCCTAAACCGAGTCCAACACCACGTGCCGAAGTGGTATCGGGTGTTCGTAGATGGGCGGTAAAGAGGCTCAATGTAGACCGGCTGAGTGAAGCAGCAATGGTGGCCTCCTGGCCCCAGCCTCCTGACGGACTGGTGAATATTGAGGAAGAAGTCCGCTGGTTCCAGAACACCATGAGAAGCATAGCAGACGCAGCTATGCCCCGGGTGCGACGTCAGCCAATTAAACGAAGCGTATATTGGTGGTCTGTAGAGATTGCGCAACTACGCGCGCAGTGTATTTTGGCGAGGCGACAATGTGCTAGGCACCGCAGGCTGCGACTGGGACGAGTAGCAGCTATCGAGGAACAACTGTGGGCTCGCTACAAAGAGGCAAAAAAAGCGATGCAGGTGGCTATTCGACGAGCAAAAGTTCGCTCAAGAGAAGAGTTAATACAGACCTTGAACCGAGACCCCTGGGGAAGACCTTACCGCCTAGTAATGGGCTCCTTAAGACCGCGAACTCCCTCTATCACGCAACGTCTCGAGCCAGAAGTTCTGGAAGCTATTTTGTCCAGACTGTTTCCAGCTGAAATTGCTGTGACACCGCCTTTCGCTGTCAATCTACCAGATGTGCAGGATGAGGCGCCCGCGGTCAGCCAAGCGGAACTGGGCGCAGCGGTGAATCGACTGCGATCGAAAAACACCGCGCCAGGACCAGACGGGATCCCAGGACGCGTCTGGGTGTTAGCCTTGGAACACCTAGGGGAAAGGCTGAAACGTCTCTTCAGCGCCTGTATACGATCCGGGACCTTTCCGCATCCGTGGAAGGAGGGGCGACTAGTGCTGCTGAGAAAGGAAGGTCACCCTGTGGAGTCCCCGAGCGCATACAGACCTATTATCCTGCTCGACGAGGTCGGGAAACTCTTTGAGCGCATCGTCTCGCGGCGCCTTGCGAGACACCTGACGCAGATTGAGACGATGCGCTCAAAGAGTTTCCCGACCTCGTCGAGCAGGATAATAGGTCTGTATGCGCTCGGGGACTCCACAGGGTGACCTTCCTTTCTCAGCAGCACTAGTCGCCCCTCCTTCCACGGATGCGGAAAGGTCCCGGATCGTATACAGGCGCTGAAGAGACGTTTCAGCCTTTCCCCTAGGTGTTCCAAGGCTAACACCCAGACGCGTCCTGGGATCCCGTCTGGTCCTGGCGCGGTGTTTTTCGATCGCAGTCGATTCACCGCTGCGCCCAATTCCGCTTGCCTGACCGCGGGCGCCTCATCCTGCACATCTGGTAGATTGACAGCGAAAGGCGGTGTCACAGCAATTTCAGCTGGAAACAGTCTGGACAAAATAGCTTCCAGAACTTCTGGCTCGAGACGTTGCGTGATAGAGGGAGTTCGCGGTCTTAAGGAGCCCATTACTAGGCGGTAAGGTCTTCCCCAGGGGTCTCGGTTCAAGGTCTGTATTAACTCTTCTCTTGAGCGAACTTTTGCTCGTCGAATAGCCACCTGCATCGCTTTTTTTGCCTCTTTGTAGCGAGCCCACAGTTGTTCCTCGATAGCTGCTACTCGTCCCAGTCGCAGCCTGCGGTGCCTAGCACATTGTCGCCTCGCCAAAATACACTGCGCGCGAAGTTGCGCAATCTCTACAGACCACCAATATACGCTTCGTTTAATTGGCTGACGTCGCACCCGGGGCATAGCTGCGTCTGCTATGCTTCTCATGGTGTTCTGGAACCAGCGGACTTCTTCCTCAATATTCACCAGTCCGTCAGGAGGCTGGGGCCAGGAGGCCACCATTGCTGCTTCACTCAGCCGGTCTACATTGAGCCTCTTTACTGCCCATCTACGAACACCCGATACCACTTCGGCACGTGGTGTTGGACTCATTGTAGGATGCCCAATATCAAATCTGATATATAAATGGTCTGAGAGAGACTCCATCTGCTCTAGCACTCTCCATCTCCGTATTCGTTGCGCAATATCGGCTGTTGTGAAGGTCACGTCCACAATCGAGCTGCCCTGCACCCGAACACAGGTGGGTGTCGATCCTTGGTTGGCATGCATGTTGGCATGCGAAGCCTAATCCAACCTAATAATCTATCGTAATTTTTTACAGGTATTAGGTATAAGCTGCAGCATAATCTGCCCGGTATACCATATGATGAGATCGGTGGGCACGACACAAGTCCCGGCGAATTCCCTCACATGGTTTGTTTATAATGAATTTTGATGACAGGTTCACTGTAGTTAATGTAGATTTTGAAAATAAGGTACAAGCCATATTATCCGCTGATGATGTAATTTTCTATAAGTGAGAGAATTTATAATATCGGTTAAGTTTTTCTTGGGTTTGTCAATTACACAAAAATCAAATATTTTTTTGTTAATTCTAGTATAGTATAAGAATAGACAATCTATTCAAATTAATTATAAATTTTCCTCCTATTATTTATCGCGTAAATGATGACTAGTGCCAACACCTTCGAATACCGCGTCAAGAAATGATTCCAATTATGCAAAGAGCCGAAGTAGTCGGCCTACAAAAATATTATAACGGTATCATAGTAAGATGTCATGGTTTTTATAAAGCCTACGGAGCAAGGTACTATTCTTAAATTGAAAATCTATCGGTAAGCACCAACAGATGTGTACCGACAGATACAATTGAGGTCCAGTTCTACATAGGGTTCGCGTATTTATATCTTGTAGCGCATTTTCATTTAACATCCGATAAACGCAAACCCCCTAGAAGATAAAAATACAAATGCATTCTCTCACATTAAGATTTTATGACTAAAATTATGAATTCGCATATTTACAATGAAATAAATGTTCAAATACACTTAATAAATGAAAGTATAATTAATCAAAGAGATTATAAAATAAATAGCATTAGAAGAATTCAATGACAAGCATTTTTCATTTACCAGGGAGCCATAGGATGGAAGGCAACTATTGGGACATGGTTGTTCAAATGTGGCGGTACATTGATAAGTGAAAAATTCGTTCTGACAGCTGCACACTGCTCCAGCGCCTCTATAGCAGATACCACAATCGCTGATCCCATCCCAAAGATTGTCAGGCTTGGTGATAAGAATATTCTAGATACAGTGAGTATGGCAGTTTGTTTTAATGTTCAATAAGCTGTTCCAATAATAGGCCACTATTTGTTAACCAAGTCTTTCTTCTTTTTATTCCAGGGTTTATATGGTCAAATACCATATGATGAGAAAATCATCAAGATCATCAAGCATCCTCAACACGTTGCTCCGAAAAAATACTATGACATAGCTCTAATGGAACTAGAATATGCAGTATACTTCAGCATGTATGTTCAACCAGCTTGTTTGTGGGATAAATTTGACATTATTAAACTTGGAAACCAGGCAACGTCGACTGGTTGGGGTGTTATTAAAACAGGTAAGGATCAATTCAAGCTAGCGCTACTATTGAATGTTGATCACCCAATAATTATAGTACTATGGCGAATCCATGTAATGCCCAAAGATCATACTTGGACATATACCAAAAATCATGTAGAAATTACTATTAGCTGGTGATAAAATAAGACAACGTAAGAAAATTTGAATGTATGGTATATAATCATAGATGTTACTATCTAGAGGAAAAGGTTGACGTAAAGATGCAAACAAATTGTCAATGCATTTTGAGCTAAATAACTAAACGAAGGTTTTCCTTATTGTAGCACGACAAAGTGACTGTACTATACCTAATGGTAAGCACAATACAAATACAAAATCAATGGCGTCCACCGAGAAACAAACTATCCATCGTCAGTTACTCTTGAAGAACCCCATGTCATAGGAAGGAAGGGTAATATCCCGAGAAGAAGCTGTTTAAGTCAATGCTTTCTCTTCTTCATATAAGCTAACGTTTTAGCATTATGGAATCAAATTGGAGTTATTTAATTTTAGATACGAGGGCAACATCTCCCGAACTTCAAGCGGCAGAGCTGGATATAATAGACACGCAATTATGCGATCAATTACTACGCGGTTTATGCCATAGACACTGGTGCGGTGTTCGGGAACACCAGATTTGCGCTGGTAAACTAGCCGGGGGAGTCGACGCTTGTCAGGTATTTTTTTTTATATCATTGGATGCAAACGAACAGGTGGGTTGCCTGATGTTAAGTGATCAGCATCGTCCATAGACACTTGCAACACCAAGGGAGTCGCAAGTACGTTGCCAACCTGTTTGGGGGAGGGGGTGTGGGGTATAGGGAGGGGATGGAGAGAGAAGGGTAGGGGGGAGGGTAGGTGGATAACCGGCGCTCTCACTGACCAAACGAAACGCAACAATGCAGACACTGTTACATCACGTCGGTTTTCTGTGAGAGGGTGGTACTACCCCGGGCGAACCGACCCATTCATGCTGAAACCAATATAGCTTCAGCGTGGCTCTACCACCTACAGAAAATTTTATTTTCTAAAATATTTCCACGATTTAATTATTATATGACATACTCGTATTGCTAACTCAATTGTGTGTTGTCTTTTAGGGTGATTCAGGTGGGCCGCTGCAAGTCAAAATTCCTCTTCCTACATCCTCACAAGGCTCAATACATTACGTCATAGGTGTGACGTCATTCGGATTCAAATGCGCTTTACCTAATTCACCAGGGGTATATACGAGAGTATCAAGTTTCATTGACTGGATCGAAGAAAATGTATGGAAAAATAATACAACATTGAAGTCATAAATGGTTTACTTTTATTTCTAGATCTATTTAGTTGGAATGTTGACCTTGGCGTTGTTATTTCGATAACTGACTACGTTTCTACATAGGGAAGTAGCTGTGTTCGTGAATCCATTCGTGTGTATTTAAAAATTATTTAATAGTTTAGGTAAAATATTGCAACAAAATGCTGTGTTCATGCATGACAAAAACAAATATGGCGCTAGTACTACAGCATCGAACTTTGCACAGGCTCTACCACTCGTAATTGTATATGATGGGCTTTGGCAAATTACGATTGAATGCATATAAATAGACTTAATAAGAGACAGAGAAACAGTGAACTCAATGACATTTACACAGAGGGATATCAACCGACCAAATTAAAAGGACCAAATTAGATATAAAGTGGAGCCAACTGCCATTGTGACTTTTGACCTTACTGACTGTAGTATCTGTATTTAGGTTACAGTGAGTTATTTCTCGCTGATTATCGTTCTCTGTGCATTACGATCACGTTAATATAACCGAAATTAAAATAAAGTATAAGTTCCTATCAAGTGTGTACTCGTATTTATCTACACTAATATTATAAAGAGGAAACGTTGTATTTTTATATTTTTGTATGTTTGCAACGAATAAACTCAAAAACTACTACACGGATTTCGATAAATCGTTCATCATTAGAAAGCTACATTATCCCTGAGTAACATGGGTGATGTTTTTTATTAGAAAAAAATAGGGATCCCTACTAAAATTTCAATAATGTAATCCAAGATATGAAAAATATTGTCATAAAATGACTTTCATCGCATGCGCTGCGGAAACTATGAATGATAGAACAAAAATATGTTCTACAATATTAAAGAACATATTAATATCTATAAAAAACCTCGTGGTACCATATGTCCAGCTATTGTGATTATGTCATTATAACTACATTTGTGAAAGAAATCTTGACAAAAACCAGACCATGCCTAAAAGACCATGTTATTCATGTCTTTATATTAATCCTTATCCAAATAAATTATTATTTAACTAAGACTGTTTCAGTATCTGTAGATAACTTTTTGAATTATTAAAATCGGCCATTGCATTCAAAAGATATTACGAGTTTAAAATCGTCAATCGAAACAAAATATGCCGCGGCGAAGAAAGGGTCACAGGAGTTTTTTTATCTCGAACTGACTACGCTAATGACTTTGCAAGGTCTTCACAGCTTCACCGGACTACTAAGGCGAGCGCTTAAGGCACTCAGCTGATTTTATTTAGGTAACACGCTCAAGGGCGCATGGCACACCTCGGCTTAGGCTGTTACCTAGGGTGGCCCTCGAGAAGACCGAGGCCCTACTTTTCCACGGGCCTCAGCGAGGACCACCACCTGGGGCCCACATTATGGTGGAGGGCACCCGGATCAGGGTGGGGACCCAGATGAAGTACCTGGGCCTCACCCTGGACGGGCGGTGGCGGTTCAAGCCCCATTTTGCGGGGCTCGGACCGTGAATTGTTGGGGCGGCGGCGGCACTCGGCCGGCTGCTCCCCAACATAGGGGGGCCGAGTGCTGAATGTCGCCGACTCTATATGGGAGTCGTGCGTGCGATAGCCGCCTACGGGGCACCAGTGTGGGCCGACGCCCTCGGTGCCGACAACGTGCGTGCGCTACGCAAAGTGCAGCGCACGGTGGCACTGAGGGTGGTTCGGGCTTACCGCACGGTGTCCTCCCTACCCTGGGAGCTGGAGGTGGGTGTCCTCGCCGCCGTGTACTGATACGGAACACGTAGTGGAGAGCCTCCGGCTCTCAGGGAAGTTGAAGTCAAGAGGCGGGAGCTCAGGGGAGTGGCGGTCAAGAGGTGGATGCAGGACCTGGCGGACGCGCGCTATTGGCGTTATACAGTGGACATGGTCCTGCGGGAGTGGATGGGATGAGAGTGGGGCTCCCTGACGTTCCGGATGGTGCAGGTACTTGGTGCCGGTTGCTTCGGATGGTACCTGCACCATATAGCACGCAGGGAGACGACCGCCGCATGTCATGAGTGCGGCGCTGATGAGGACACCGCATGGGAGGGGCAGCGCCGCATTCTGGCTGCGGCGGTGGGGAATTTAGGGGGGAATTTGTCGCTGCCGAGTGTGGTTTCGGCCATGGCAAAAAATAAATAAACAAAGGCTGTTACCTGAGAAACCCGACAAACCATACAAGACAAACGATTGAACGGCGTCGGTGCCGGAATTCAAAAATAGATATAAGAACATTATTATTATTCGGTCGTTTTAGGGGAAGATAGACGTAAATACACGTAAATTTACTCTATCTTATATGAATTATTTATTTTTGAACGGCAGTGCGCACGAGTCTTTGTAGGGTAGCCGCGATGGCGGGAAACCTAGCGAGAGCTGTAATGGTACATAATTCAGGATTTTTCGATGTTGCGTCGAACGCCGAGATCTCGGAGTATTCATGGAAAATGAGTAATTGACCCATATAGTTGTGGCGCAGGCTTAAGAGCCCACGGAATCTGAGAGGCCCGTGCGGTTCGGGGGGACGCGCTATTCACGGGTGCGGACGCTGCCGGTGCACGTGATGTGCTCGGCAGACTCGGGAAGGCCTCTCAGGATATGAAAGGCGGAGGTTGAGGGCAGCCAGAGGCGACGGCCGTCCTAGACGCCAAGACCTGCCTAGGGTAGCGGGGGCGTTTTGTGCGCGGGCGCGGGGACATCCGCGATAGTTCGCGGTATGACCCACGCCACGGCACAAAATGCAACTCGGAGGGTCGGAGGAGGTCGACGAGCGAGACCATTCCTTAGTGGAGTGGTCGCCGAGGCACTTAACGCACCTGGGTCGCAGGCAACAGTTTTGTGCGGAGTGCCCGTACACCTGGCAGTTGTAACACTGCAAGGGTACGGACGTTTTGGTCAGCGGCTCGACGATAACGCCGGAGAGGCCGCAGAGGGTCGTGATATTAAATATCGCTTTCCCTTGATGAGTGCGATCGAAAATGAATAATACCATATCGTATGGGGCCTTGGTGCGCGGAGAGTGCATGCAATGTACCTCGCGAAAAAAGAGCTTCTGTTCTTTGAGGTCGTCGGAGATGTGTGTCACGGGAGAGGGGCGCGCACATCTATAGCGTAGGTAACGGCACGGCTTATTCGCGCAATAGAATTTTAGCTCATAGTAATAGGTCGGCCTTCAGTTAGAATCCACAAATTGATTATGTTCATCAGAACAGAACCAATTGGGAATCAATAAGATTTGTACCAAATGTTATGCTAAAAAATGGAGTGATGAAGCAAATGGTATGTGCTGCGCATCTGGAAAGAACCAATAAAAACCTTTTTGGCAAATAATCACAGATAATCCGCTAATTTTTTGAAAAATAGCGTGTTTTTTATGGTGTGATTCACTAGTGCTTAGCTTAAGTGTGAGTTAATTTGCTAGATACAGTAAAGAGTAGTTCCCGCTATGCTATCATGAACCAAAACAGTTGAATTCACCGGGTAGTTTTTTCATCTTATCATTTTGTTAGGTTAGCACAATCATCTACCCTCGAACAGAAGACATTTCTTTCTGTAAGATTTTCGATTCTGGGTTGGATCGTAGGTACAATATTTTCAAGACTATGATTAGTTTTAGCCAATCCACATATTATGTTTAACCCAAATGTTTAAAACAATTGTTCACCCGTGCGAAGCCGGGACGGGCCGCTAGTTTAGATATAATTTCCAAACTTTGGGGTGTAAGGGATGTCAAATAACATCTAAGACTTGAGACATCCAAGCCAACCTCACCTGCACGTGGTGCACCCCGCTGAATAACGAACGAGGCAATGGCGACAGTGGGGTGATAGGGTTTTACAGCCCGACTGGGTCGCAACCACCATGTATATGGTGAAAAAGCCCGTCATAGTGATTCACTTTTGCGGGTCGCGTTTCGGGATCAGCCTGTGCATATCCAGCTTTTCACGGGCCGGCATGACAGCGGCGACCGGCGATGGATAGTGTGTCACTCGGTGGTCGCCATTGTTTTTGTATTGTACTGTGCTTACCATTAGGCACAGTGCAGTCATTTTGCCGTGCTACTATAAAAAAAACTTCAATATACAACACTGACATATATAAATTATTTGGTTTATACCACTTTAAAAGTATATAGAACTAAATTTTGCTATAATTTCACATAACAAGTCGAAAATTACTCGGTCACCAAATTCAGTCGTGAGATAGAGACAGCCCATGTAGTCAATTAACATTTCAACGCGTAGACTTTGTTGTAGTTGTAAATGTTTCAACGAATTTCTCATAAAACGTTAAACAACAAACAATAAAACTAGCCTTCGGAACTCGCAACTGGATATCTGAGGACGTGGAATTAAAGACTGTTTATTACACCGTAGTGTAAGCTTTTTCTGTATTTATCTATACTAATATTATAAAGAGGTAAAGTTTGTGAGTTTGTGACGTTGTGTAGTTGTAGGGGGTAATCTCAGGAAGTACTGGCCCGATCTGGAAAGTTCTTTCAGTGTTATATAGCTCATTTATCGGGGAAGGTTATAGGCTATATATCATTACACTTAGACCCATAGGAGCGAAGCAGCAATGAAGAATGTTGCAAAATCGGGGTATTTTTTCCTTTTGAGAGCTTCTGCTGCGTCTTAGCCCAAAATAACTATTTCACGCGTACGAAGTCGCGGACAAAAGCTATTAACTAATTATTATGTATACTAATTTTATAAAGAGGTAAAGCTTGTAAGGCTGTAAAAGGTAATATCTGGGGAGTCGGAGAAAAAATGGTCGAACGAAAATGTTTCTTACGAACGCTGCATTAACGATGAGAGATGTACGATTGAGTTCCAAAAAAAAGTGGTGGTGGGAAGTGGGCACGGGTCAGCTAGTTTTTCAAGTTTAGCATAGGATAGTAAACTAATTATCTGTCTAAACACGCCAAATGGATAACGAACGATTGCATTTTTTAAGAGAACAACACACTGATGATAGTAGATAACATGGTCTAAGGTGATAAACACACAAAAGAAAGAAGTGGACTGGCTCTCAAATGCAGTTGCTGGAACACACCAACAGGTACTTTGTGAGAGATTTTCAAATAACAGGATTGTAGTTATCGGGCGGTAGATTTGGTAATTTCATGTTTCAGGCTAACTAAATCCAAAAACAGTTTTTTTATGTAATAGTGTTAGGTTTTATAACGAAATCCCAAAACACGTTACCGATTTGCCGGATAGTGAGTTCAAAGACCATGTCAAGCGGGTTTTGATATCTAAAGGCTATTATAGGGTAGACTAATATGTGAACGATTGCGACGTCTGGAAATGACGCTCCTCTCTGTACATCTACTAAAAATGATGTAACTATTTATGTTTTGTAAAATATGTAACATGAAGAGATTAACAAGATCGAGTTTCTTGCCGGTTCTTCTCGATGGCTGAGTTGTTTTTCGAAGCGGTGGTAGCATTGACTTTTATAAGCGTCTTCTAAGGGCCTAAATTGAATATAGAATATTTTGATTAGAAAAAAGTCCGACCATCATATTATAGTTTCCACACGATGTTTTCCCTCACCGAAGGTTCCGATTCAGTTGGAAGGATTCGAACCGACATCGCTCGAAGCGGTGTCCGACATCTATCAACAAACCATCATCGCTCCATAATTTTGATCATTTCAAATTATAACTTTGTAAATTAAAGCCATTATATTATTGTATTACTATATAATATTATTATTATTAATATTACTATATTATTTTCATCATCTTTCATCAAAATCCATTCAGTAGTTTTTAGGTACAAAAACCGTGCATTAATAATTATTTTGAGGATAAGATTCTGAGTATTAGCTTTTATTTGTCACTAGCCTCAGCCCGCGACTTCTGGAATAGTTATTTTAAGTTAACGCTAACACGCAGCGGAAGCTCAAAAGAGAAAAAAATACCCCGAATTTGAAACATTCTTCAATGGGGCTCCGCTCCTATTAGTTTTAGCGTGATGATATATAGCCTATAACCTTTGTCGATATTTGATCTATATAATACTGTAAGAATTTATTAAATCAGACTAGTAGTTTTTTTTTTTTTATGTCATAGGTGGCAAACGAACAGGTGGGTCACCTGCTGTTAAGTGATCACCACCGTCCATGGACACTAACAACACCAGAGGAGTCGCAAGTGCGTTGCCATCTTTTGGAGAGAAGGGTTAGGGGAGGGAAAGGGAGAGGAGAGAGAAGAGGGGAGGGGAGGTGGGTCTCCGGCGCTCTCACTGACCGAACGAAACGCAACAATGCAAGCACAGTTACTTCACGTCGGTTTTCTACTAGGGTGGTACTACCCCGGGCAAGCCGACCCATTCATGCTGAAACCAATAATAGTTTCAGCGTGGCTCTACCACCATCAAAAATGTAGTAATGTGTGTGAATATAGAAATAGTGTGAATCAGTAGTTCCTGAGATTACCCCCTACAACGTCACAAACTCACAAACTTTACCTCTTTATAATATTATAGTAAAAGCATACATAGTGTGCTTCGCTTCGGTGTGAAGCGAGAAGGGCTTTACGGTAATCTTCCATTTGAGAGAGGTATTTGTCTGCTAGATAGACGGTAACAATAGCTCTTGTGAAACACAGACATTCTTTATTTCAACTAAAATATATGAACAGTTTTTATGGATTTACTTTATAAAACCACAGGATAATTCGATTTTATTTTAATCATTACGTTATCACAAGTATTGTAAAGGGTTAACTATGTATGAACTTTATACATATACTTACTTACTTATTAGTCGTAGTTCAGTTATAACGTACTATTCATTATTCGGACCGTCGCATCGCGGCGTCGAAGGCGTTGGTTCGAAACCCAACGATCATTTTTGTAGTACGATGAAGCTGTTAAGACCTTGCTAGGTCAATAGCTTAGTTAATTCGAAAAAAAATACTTACTTGTCTACATATTCGTAAATTTGTCTACATTTTTTTTAAAAAAGGCGAGCCAGTCTTATGTCTACATACTTATGGACTACATAAGTGAAAAATTAAAATAATGAATTAACTGTGTTATTTTCCGAACGTTTATACTTACGAGCATGTCATGATGCGAAATCATAACTTTATATCCTGAAAAAAATAACGTTTAACGCGGCTAAAGAAATTTTCACTTCAAAACAATATAAAACAATGGTGTTCATAAATACGTAAAGGTTTGAGTATATTTCTTTATCTCTCTAGACAATTAGGTCAAATATTAAGCACTATTTTTTAAATCGATTTAGAATGAAAATCGAGTGCAGAGTTTCCTCCATAAATCTTGCTACTTTCTAAACTTTCACCTGGTATATATATCTAACAAATCAGCTTGGTAATACGGATATGGTCATATAGATAAAATTAATTTTGTAGATGAAAGTATTCACATAAATCGTCCACGATCGTAACCAAATATAAGTTTACTATATACATAATATAATGAAAATACAGTTCCTGTGGTACTTAATCACATTGAAACTACTGAGCGTAACTATCTAGACCATTCGATGTGAAATTTTTCGTGGACGAGTGTAGGGATTTTGTCTTTGCAGTTTTTAATACCCAACGAGACGGGCGGGGAATCTATTAAAATGTGTCATAAAATTCGAGCTACATGGTCTTGCCACACCTCTTCGATATTACATGTCCGTGTGACACGGTCGCTCGGCGCACGTAACTCGCACGGTACGGTTCATTTGCTGTTTATTTTACTTTTTCATCTGTCGAGAGGATTAAAACTATTTACGTAGATAGATTATGTTTTTCGTTACGACCTCATCCATCATAATTCGTGTAAAATTTATAATTTACACGGGCTGTTATTTCGGCCTGCCTAGCTAGGATAGATAAATAACTTCGGTGCAATATGTGCCTAAGTTTATAATACAATAAATCAATAATTTAACATTTTTAATTTGAAATCAACATATTTTTCTATGTAAAAATTAGTATATATAAATATGTTCAACCTTTAATGATTTCCATGTCTACTGACGAAGTAAGTCTGTATGCTAAAAGTGGAATTTAAATGAGGTTTCAATTAAAAACACATCCTTTCAGAGGAATATACCAACATAACATGCGAATAATCTATACATATAATTAAAACTGACGTGTCTCTTTGTTCGTGCTAATATCCGAAACGATTGAACTGATTTTGACAAGATTTTGTTTGTACTTTACTAGCGGGCCCGGCGAACATTGTCCCGCCCTGATAATAAAAATAACCTTGTCAATTTATATACCGAAACCTTCATCGTTAATCACTTTATATAGTGGTGAAAACTGCATGGGAAACCGTTCAGTAGTGTTTGAGTTTACCGTGACCCAACAGACAGAGGCGGCAGACCACTTTGTTTTACAATATCTAGTGATACTATTTTTAGTCTACTATTTTGAAGTGAATCACTATATATCCGATTGTACAGATGTTTGCAGGCCGGCATAACTGCGTCGACTTTTAATGAACCTTTAAACCTCTCGATGCTCGCTTTTATTTTTGCTTTGTGCGTTAAATACCGTGTTTGCTTATTACGCAGTCAAGCCTTAAACACTCAGGCGATCATGATTTTTTCCAAACACCTTACCAGGTCCATTGTAAACAACATAGGGCACCTTTTATCCAGAAAAACAGTACTACACCCGAGGGATATGTCGTTTAACCTACATTTTTTTTATTGTAGCACGGCAAAATGACGGCTCTATATCTGATGGTAAGCACAGTACAATCCAAAAACAATGGCGACCACCGAGTGACACACTATCCATCGCCGGTCGACGCTGTCATGCCGGCCTGCGAAAAGCTGGATATGCACAGGCTGACCCTGAAACGCGACCGAAGCGAATCACTATGACGGGCTTTTTCGCCATATACATAGTGGTTGCGAGCCAGACAGGCTGTAAAACCCTACCACCCCGCTTTCGCTATTGCCTCGTTCGTTATTCAGCAGGGTGCACCACATGCAGGTGAGGTTGGCTTGGATGTCTCAAATCTTATGATATTATTGGACACCCCTTATACCCCTTACCCCATAATAATGCGAATTCGCAAGCAAAAGCTAGTATAATAATAAAACAATATTTACAAGAACGAAATCGCGGGAGCCACCTAGTATGAAGTTAATT
>MU159302.1:234602-252420 GCA_015888305.1 Antheraea pernyi | reverse complement strand
CCTAACCAGCGCATAAGGGTGTAAACAAATATCAATATTGGTAAGCAAAAACTTAATTTTATTTCTCTGTCATTTTTTTTACATATGACATAGTTATTATTAAAGCCTATGTCACTCCCACAATTAAAGGGCACTTATGTATGTTAAAATCCATGAAGCCGTTTACACTTGCAAAGCGTACCAAAGAAATAGAACACACATTCGAAAAACATTACCCTCGTTTTGCACAGTTTAGTGAAAATTAAATTATAATGCTTTAAAAACACCTGTGAATTTCGATTTATACTTCATATATTTATGGTGTAATATATAATAGTATTTTAGCTCGGTATTAGACACGATCCCAACAAAGCCAGACATTACGAGCAATAGTCCCCACGCTATGTGAGGAACGCGACGTTCGCTCGCGATCTGAAAATAGAGAGCCTAGATGACTTTATAAGCAGCCTCGCCACGAACATGTTTCGAAGGGCAGACTCGTCGGCGCACACACACCTCCAGAATATTGCGCCGCTGCACACTAGACCACCAGACCTCGAAAACTTCTCTAAGAAACTTAGAGGAATGCAGGCGCGAACGCTCATCCGCTCACCACAACGTGAGTGAACGAGACGCGCCAACGACAACCACACGGAGGGTTGATTAAACCCTCCAATCATAGACACGCCATCAGAAGGAGGGCTGCGAACAATTACTACCGCAAAAGGGTATCACCCTGGTACGGTTTCCCCGCACGCTGCGAAGAAAGCAACAGTCTCGGTATTAGGGCATATTTTATTGCTTACCCTACAGTTTACGCCTTTTCAGGCTACATATGAGGCATATAGAATAAAAGACAGCTAAGTGCCACAAGTTCTAAAAATGAACTGAGTATGGAGCCATCTAGTCTTATTGGTTGCAAATCACCATTTAATTCCTACAAAAAATAAAATACAGCTAAAGCCTTTTAATTTTCGTTTTAAAATTGATTTTGGGATCAAATACATTTAATACAACCAAGTCATCAAATAAGAAGTAAAGCAAGAATAAAATACAGTTAAGGAATTATCGCATTTTTTTTATTTCTTGAACTTCTCTTTTAGAGCTGATGGCCATAGGCAGGCAAAATCAATAGCCTATGCCACTCCCTAAAATTGAAACTTTGAATATAAGTAAAACTCCAACTCTGAGAATAGATAAACATTTTTTTCGTTTCCTGCAAATTTGGTCTCTATGCACTTAGCTGTTTTTGATTTTATATGCCTCATATATAGGCTTAAATAAAATGAAAAGATGTGCATCGTTTCGTATTATGCGTATTAATTGTAAATTGTAACGAACTGTTTCGCTTATTCTAATTGGTTCGTTCGCGTAGATGTCACGCTTCGGGTGTTGCCGTTTTGATTTTGAGTGTGAACACTTAAGTTACGTTGTTAAGTTGGAAGCTTTGCTAAACACGTATCTGAGATGGAATAATACGGTCTAATGAATATTATAAATACAATTAGTGTGACGTACTAGCACTTACATAGGAATACGACGGGGTGGAATATAGCCAAACAATTTTTGTGCAATGTAAAGGTGTGCGCCTGGCGCGTGCTGATCTAGACACTGTGTCTTTATTTCATTGTGGGGAATTCTACTTTTTTTTCTAAAATGAAAGTAGCCTAAGTGACTCTTTATAACACCAGCTATGTGCCAGGGATAAAATCGTCAAAATGGGACCCATTTCGAAGAATAGCCGGAATAGACCGACAGACAGACGAAATCTTTAGTAATTGGTTTTTTTGTTATAAGTACCGTATATACTTTCATATCCGTTTAGTAAAACCTGTTATTTTGATACGACAAACAAACATTTCAATTATTTAATGGGTATGTATACATTTATTTATATTAAGCTAATACCTAATATACAATTAAATTGCATACGAACGATTTAGAATGGAATAAAATGTCCAATCCAAATAAAGTATATCTTACTTTTATCTTGAACTATTCTGTTTAGAAAGTTATTTAAATTTTACATACGTTCTGAATTTTATAGTTTAAATTCCATAACTGATGTCCAAATGTGTTTTAGTTTATAATGTTTTCGACCAAACCGAGTGTTCGCACGATTACTATTAATTTATTCTATAATAAAACTGTAGAACAGAAGTATTTGTACATCTCTGGTGGTTTAGAAAATGTAATAAATATAATAATATAATTTTTAAACACGTATGTTTGTTTGATAACGCAAATTTCTAAAATTACTAAATGTATTTCCATGGGAATTCTAAATGTAATTAATGTGATACTTGGGCCAAAATATAGGCCTTATTTAAATAAAATCGACTCACGAAAAAACAGGGTGTGTCGTAAATACACACGATAGAAGTGAAAATTGACAGACAAAACATTTTAATGTAAAAAACACAACAAAAAGTCACGCGGTATTCTCAAGCACTGTCTCCATCCAAGTACTGACTGCACCCGATGTTGAATTCGGTTATCCGTCAAGAACCTGTGTTTTCAACACTACCTAACACAGTGTTTATTTACTTCCACCATCCTTTGTGACACAAAAAGGTCGAGGATCACAATTTCAAAGCCCTTCCATAAGAAGTTTCACTTCGACATTGTATTTTTAACAAACTAGAAATATTAGACAAAGAGCCACTCGTTTAAAATCATCATTTATATTACCAGATGACCTACATACAACAGTCAGTAATTCCGAACAACAATATACACTTAGGAACATAATCTAAATTTTACGATTCTTGTACCTTGTAATCAATAATGCTTAGATATCAAACTTGTCTCTACTCGGCAGTACCGTAAGCGATGTTTTTCGTTACTCACATATTTATTACCTTTTGTGCAAAGAGATCCTTTAAATTATATATTTCCTGGTAACTTTTAGAGCAATGATGTAATTGTTCGGAGGTAATGAACAGGCGTTATCATTTATAAAATATTGAAGCTATGATGACTTAGTTGATAGCGAGTTCGGACACAGCGTCGATTAATGTAAGTTTGAATCCTTCCAACTGAGTTGAAACTTCGGGTGAAGGAAAACATCGGGTGTTTTCTAGTGTGTTCCAGCAACCGCATTTGAAAACCAGCATTCTCTAGGTTTGGCGTGTTTACCATCTTTAACCAGACGCGATGGTAGTACACGCGTTAGAAGCTATATTTCTTTGGCGTAACAAGATAGAAAAAATCAAAAATTTTAGCCTTATTCTACGTTCGTAGAAAAAACGACAATAACACTAGAAAATAGGTGTTTAATGCATTGAAAGTTTTGATACAAAGAAATACAAACACAAAGTAACAAAATGTTGCCTATAGCTTCAGGGTGTCGGTTTTTAGTGACGGTGTGCGCGCATCGTAAAAATTTACTCTCATAATTTTTCCGTAACGCGTCAAAAGAAGTATAACTTCAAAAAAACATTAAGCAATCATATACCTTTAAGAGATTTAATTGCAATACTTTATGCGTATCGTTGCTAATACCACCTCTTTCACGGTACGTTATTTATTCGTATGTTGGTAGAAACGATTATTTATTAACTTTGTGAATAGCGAATACACTTATAATTTGTAGAGATTGATTTCTTTCACACTGTTTATTGCAATCTCATTTGTTATCTACGTAAATAAACATTTTTATTAAATAATTTAAATACCCTTTATCGCTAGACATTAACACTTTTTTTTTCTTTTTAATGACAAAAGATTAATAGTCTCCAATGTACATATTAGTAGCCTAGAACCGTATGTGAAAAATTCCTGTATCGAATGGTCATACTTATATGTCCAACTGTATTTTCTTCTTATCTTCTATACCTATAATAGGAATATAAATTTAAAGTGTCTGTACATTTTAGATTTTCTTGAAAAAAATTTTGCAGCTGTCTAGGAATAAGTAATAAAATACATTTCAATCATTTTTAGAAATGTTTGTCTATCTGTCTGTTTGTATGAATACGCATCACTGCTAAAGTACTGGATTCATAATAAAATCATAAAGCATACCCTCGAGAATAACTTAGCCTTGGTTTCATTAAAATCGGTCTCCTCTAGTCCGGTGAAGCTGTGAAGACCCTGCCGGGTCAATAGCGTAGTCAGTTCGAGGAAAAAAAAAGGTCTCCTCTATCAAAGTTATTGTCATTTGAATGACGGCTCGAGTTCAGTACGAAGGGAAAGTAGATAAGTAAATGGACTTAATACATTCCGATGATTTTATTAATCACTGTTTTTTTACACATGTTTCCACGCGGACGAAGTCACGGGCACATTTACATATATGGATAGATAGATTTCAGATACGTACCCACCTTAACACGTTATCACGTTAGGAAATTAATTAATTAGGAAAAAAAGGAGTTATTCAAATTAATCCCTTCCTCTCCTTTTCACAACCGAAACACGCGCGCTGGTCTTCGGAGCCACAGTTTTACGGTAAGTCCTATCGGGGCACGAACTCAAAAGTTTGCTACATCTTATTTTTGCCGTACCGTGAAGCTGTGGAACAATCCCCCGGCTCGTGTGTTCCCTCCATCCTATAACATGGGGTCCTTCAAGCGTAACGTGAAGAGACATTTACGCAGGCCGGCATGACAGCGACGACCGCCGGAGGAGGGCGTATCTCTCGGTGGTCGCCGTTGTTTTTGGATTGTACTGTGCTTACCATCAGGCACAGAGTAGTCACTATGCCGTGCTACGATAAAAAAAAGGAAAATCTCTTATTTATGAACAAAGTTTTAGAATTCTTATAGTTACGAAATATAACTATGTAATGTAAATTTTTGACATTCGAGAGTTAAATAACTTTTTATGTAAAACATAGAAACTAACCAGTCGTTAATGTAAATTCTGTCACACTTTTTACAATATTTCACGTCACATATCGCTTGACATACTTTACGCGGATGTTTAGTATATAAATCAAAATATAAAGTATTTTATATGTAAATGATGAACGTTAAAACTGATTAGAGGCATTATAGCTCGAACGTTCGTAAATTGGTGATCGTTCGATAGATACATTTTCAACTTTTCGGAATGTTAGAGTGCTATATTGTGTTAAATTTTGATTTCTAGCTATCCAACCATTTAAAGAAATTGTAATAGCTCCAAAACTATATATTTTAAAAGTTATTTATATTTAAAAAAACTAAATTTTTTATGTAAAAATAGTTATACTGATCTACGAATAACGTAGGTCTTTTAGAAAATTAGAAAAAGAAAGATTCTATATATATACTTTGTATTACAGATCCTTTATTTTTGTTATATCTCATCGTGCTAAATAAATATTTATTGTAGTTTTTTTCCAAACATCTAAATTTTATTAAATGTATTCATTCACACGTGTCATTGGAAGATTTACATTTATTTAGCTATACATAACTATATCATGTTATGAATCTGATATGCACAAGTTTACCTTGGTAGTTTTGGATTATGAGACAAGGTAATTTATTAACCTATGTACAAATAGGTAAAGACACAGCAATTAAACACATCTTCTTCCACCGATTCTCTTTTTTTCTGTTTAGTATCCATTGACAAGCTTTAGTGTTGTCAGTATAAAAATCCGGAGAAAGTTCGTTTTTTGTGTGCTGGGCTACGAAAGAGACGGATGAGAGAAGATTACATGAGGCAGAGATGCGAATGTTAACATGAATGGTGTTACTAGAATAGATAATGTTAAGAATGAGTATATCAGAGGAACTTTGAAAATAGTACAGTGACAGAAAAATTGAGAAGTAATAGGTTAGCATGGTAGGGGCTTATCGTGAATAGAGATGAAAGTCAGGTAAATAGAAAAGTTTTAAGTATGAATATGAATGGATACAAGTATAGAGGAAGACTGTAAAAGGGTATGGATAGACTGAGAGAAATTATATGTGTATCAGAGGTAAATACTGAGATGACATCTGATAGAGCAGAGAGGAAGAGGAAGACATGTTGTATCGACTCACTTAGGTCGGATAAGGGTAAGAAGATGATGGCAATACATAAGAAGTAATAAGTGCGTTGGACAGTAATGCCTACATCGCGGTTATTCCAAGAGAGACAATAAAGGACGAAGAACAATTGGTGATATAGGTTATTAATGCTTGATTATATAATACACCGTGATTCAAATATTTTGAACTAGAGATATTTTTATACTACATAGGTTTTAGCGTTTGATCTAAACCTAACCTAATGTTAAATGATAATATGGTCTAAAACGCTAAATATCTTGAACCTAGATAGGCCTAGGGCTTGGAAAAATCACTACTAAATATAATATTTCTCAGTAGAAATGTAGTAGTATAAGTTGAATGCAAAGAAACAGTGATTAATAACATTCTATTCTAGATAGACTCATACATAATGCATCTATGAGTGTTAAAATTTTCAAAATATTGGTAGTCACTAATTGTTATATGTTAATTTTTTTTTATATCATAGGAGGTAAACCGACAGGTGAGTCACCTGATGTTAAAGGATCACCACCGTCCATAGACACTTGCAACACCAGGGGAGTCACAAGTGCATTGCCAACCTGTCTTGGAGAGTGGGAGAGTAAGAGAAGGGGGAAGGGGAGGGGAGGTGGGACCTCCGGCGCTCTCACTGACCAAACGAAACGCAACAACTGTTACTTCACGTCGGTTTTCTGTGAGAGGGTGGTACTACCCCCGACGAGCCGACCCATTCATGCTAAAACCATTAATAGCTTCAGCGTACCTCTACCACCTACAAAAATATAATTAATATCGGTATAGGCCAATTAGAACAAAAGGTTGTATTTAATGTTATTATTAGCGTTACTTTACTGTAGCGGTTATATAATTATTATAAATACTCGACAGGACGACTGGTTCAATCGTAAAGCAAAAAAAAATTTTTGTAATTAAAACAAACTAATAAAAGATATCATTATTATTTCCTGCAGTGTATACTTTAAAAGATATCGAATTGATAAATTAATCAAAGGTTAATTTAAAACTGCTCCATTTAAAGGTCACACAAAATGATGCTCAAACTGGAATGGAATCGATTGACCTTCAACAAGAGTAATAAATTTTTCACGTCTGACAAGTTTTAATGATTTTAAAATAATTTGTCAATCCCAAAATTGTCTTTGTTCGTATAATATGTGCCAATTTGTATTAATAATCCACAGGACTTCAATCATCAAACTTTCAAAATTATCAAAATGTTTCTATACTAGAGTGGTAGAGCCACGTTGAAGCTATTATTAGTTTCAGCATGAATGGTTCGGCTCGTCCGGGGTAGTACCACCCTCTCATAGAAAACCGACGTGAAGTAACAGTGCTTGGCATTGATGCGTTTCGTTCGGTCAGTGAGAACGCCAAAAGCCCACCTCCCTTCGTCTGTCCTCTCCCTCTCACTCCCTTTCCCCCAAACTCAGGCTGGCAATGCACTTTCGACTCCTCTGGCGTTGTTAGTGTCTATGGACGGTGATGATCACTTAACATCAGGTGACCCACAAGCTCGTTTGCCAGTAACTAAACTGGTTACTTATAAAATCTTTTATTGGATGTAAGGGTGGTCTAGATACGATTTCGAACTAATCTTATCGTCACTATCGTTTGTTTCATTTCATTCCTAACAGATATATTTTTGTAGATTACTTTTGTGAGTTTTGATGAATGACACCAACTAAAGGTTTGGTTACGAGCTTTTCGAATGGCCTTGGACTGTAAAGGTTACACCTCTGGAATTCTGTATACGTGTACACTAATTGTCTTTGTTCGTATAATATGTGCCAATTTGTATTAATAATCAACAGGACTTCAATCATCAAACTTTCAAAATTATCAAAATGTTTCTATACTAGAGTGGTAGAGCCACGTTGAAGCTATTATTAGTTTCAGCATGAATGGGTCGGCTCGTCCGGGGTAGTACCACTCTCTCATAGAAAACCGACGTGAAGTACCAGTGCTTGCATTGATGCGTTTCGTTCGGTCAGTGAGAACGCCAAAAGCCCACCTCCCTTCCCCTGTCCTCTCCCTCTCACTCCCTTTCCCCCAAACTCAGGCTGGCAATGCACTTTCGACTCCTCTGGCGTTGTTAGTGTCTATGGACGGTGATGATCACTTAACATCAGGTGACCCACAAGCTCGTTTGCCAGTAACTAAACTGGTTACTTATAAAATCTTTTATTGGATGTAAGGGTGGTCTAGATAAGATTTCTAACTAATTTTATCGTCACTATCGTTTGTTTTATATCGTTATTAACACATAAATTTATGTAGGTACTTTTGTGAGTTTTGATTAATGACACCAACTGAAAGATTGGCTACGAGCTTTTCGAAGGGCCTTGGACTGTAAAGGTTACACCTCTGGAATTCTGTATACGTGTACACTAAGCTAGCAATTGGTCTGTACAATGTAGCGTCAGCGTTCTTCTGAAATGTCCAGCTTCCCTCGATGGTTTTGTCAACGTGATAATGGATTTGACGAAGTTACCAGAAGACGTAGTCACTTTACTTTCTTGCTATTGTCGGTCGAACACTCGCGTACGCAATGTAATTTAAATTCGTCCGTTTCACTAGCTATCTAACTAGGGGTGTGCCCTTATGATGTGACAATAGTGTCGACTTTTATTCGACACTATTTTCGAGTCCCTCTATTCAGTTTATGAATTTACATTATTAATATAATCCCAACCAATAAAGAGTACCGAATACTGAACAGTGTGTTAATAATAAATAGGAGTACAAACAGAAACTTTCAAAATATTACTCCAATAAAATTGTTCATTACATAAGAAATGAAAACATAACTCCTTTATCGGATTTAAGAGCGTAAACACGAGTCCCTGTGGTCTCGATTCGTTTCGGAACCGGTCTCATCACTGCTGTCATGTTTCCACTATCATTTTATCTTATCGTAATACAGTTTATTTTGTTTCTAAGCCATTTATCTCTATAAAATGTAAATCACAGATTTATTTATTTATTTAATCGTATGGATAAATAGAGTATCCATCTGTTATTATCGTCGATTGATCGATTACGCTACTTGTCGCTGCGAGGTTCTATATATCTGGAACAGTGCCGTGGACAAAAATTTGTTACTCTTTAACACCACCTGGGGACGGTTGTCAGTAATTTTGATCTGTTAAATTAGTGTAGCGTTTAGTTACGGAATACTTATCAAGTTCCTTTTAATTTATGAAATTTTATATATACCAATAACCAATACAAGATTAATATGGAACAAGAATAAAAAACCGTCTTTAAAATCATCAGGATGTTCTAGGAACTACACAGATAAATAACAATTGAAATGTCAGTTAAGTTTATATCTGGATTAGTGTCTGAAACGAATGAATCAATTTTGACGAGACTTTATTTGCATGTAGAGGATTATATAGGATGCACATAATTACGCTTTTCTATGTTTCACTTCTATCGTGTGTCTTTACAACACATCTTGTTTTTCCTGTAGCACGACGAAGTTATCGCATTCTACTTGATGGAAAGCTCAGTGCGTTTGAAAACAGTGGTGGCATTGTAATATAATGTATACCTGTCATCTAAGCCTGTCGATAATAATATGTCGATGTGTCAAAATAAAAAATGGTCACCGTAAGCCAGTCAGTCAGCCAGTCGAGTACTGGGAATGGTAATAATGTATGCCACTTGATTACTGGATATACACTTGACGCTTGAAACGAGTCTGTATAACAGGTGTTACACCCAATATTTGATGATAACGTTCGAGTCATACAGTATACCCTACGACCCACTCCTATCAGCAACACTACAGAATCCATTATATAACTTATGTTATAGGATAGTATAGTAACTTATATAATCGCTATAAGAAGTAGACCACGAGATGCAACACTTTTCTAACACAGTATGTAACTTTATATCATTGATAACTAAACGTTTATATGATAGTTACTGATATAGGTTCAACCTAAATAGCAATTACGTAAAACATTACTTCGTAAACATTTCCAAACCCGTTTCTTCACTAAGCAATACATAAGAGAACATTTAAGGTTATGTTTGTTTGTCTATCTATATATACCGGCATAATTTTGAAGTAAAGGTTCTTAGGCGCGACTAGGAGGTAACTGGATGACAATACAATGGAAGTCTGTTACGACAATATGGTGTCATGTTTCTGTACCATCCGGTTTTTAATTATTTTTGATTTTGTCAATAAATATTAAATTGAATAATAGTAAAAATCATACAATAGAAAATTATGTATATATGGGTGCGCGACCGTGCTGCCATCTGGTTTCAAAGTAAGTAAGTAACAAATTAAATCAAAGCTTCATTATCTGTAGTACCAATTATCAGCTAATTCAGAACTTAAATAACCCAGGAAATATTATTAGCAATGAAATATTATTATGGCACGAATATTGATGCAGTTTTCTGAAGAAAAGAAAATTTGCAGAGTAGAATTTATGTTTCTAATTTCAGTTACCATAAACCAATCATATAATTGTATAAATTATTGTTTTAACATGTATAGTGGTCGACGATAATAAATGTATATAATACTAGTGTTACATCATCAATAAATGCCTTTTTAAAGTCTCATATAATGTATTTATTTGTAACTTAATCGCCATCTCTTATAACGCCAAAGAAGTTTTACTTCGATCGCGTGTTACTGTTACACGCAATCATTTTTTTTATAAACTCCAAATTGTAAGATACAAAATACATTTTTGCGTTTATTAGACACATACAGGTAGGTACATACGTGTGCTTCATTAACCTATATATGTATGACTAGTGTATCTAGCTTAGATTAGTCAGTTTCGCAATTTTGTATTCAAAACGACAGCTCAAACCCGGATTCAGTTACTTTGGTGTCCTTGAGTTTATTACCGTTCGGCTGAGTACCTTAAACGGTCACCCAAAAAAGTCCGGTGAAGCTGTAAAGGCCCGTCAGGCCGACCATACGTTAGTCTGAAAAATAAAATTTAAAACTATTCACTATGAACCAAGTGTTTATTGACTGCAATGTACATATTATTTGTATTGATCAATTATAACTTATTAAATATATTTAATCATAACGTAGATAGTCCGGAGCAATTATTACTATAAAATTGTTTATTGAAATAGGTTTGCGTTTCACTTAAAAGTAAGTAGTCCCTGTTATTTATCGTGTAACCAAAGTCACAAATATCC
Organism: Antheraea pernyi; assembly: GCA_015888305.1. Lineage (NCBI taxonomy): Eukaryota > Metazoa > Arthropoda > Insecta > Lepidoptera > Saturniidae > Antheraea > Antheraea pernyi. Next base: position 241,261 of record MU159302.1, on the reverse strand, counting down.
AATCAAGAGGAAAAGCAGTCTGCGAGACAAAATTTATAAAACTAGCGGTACCGGCGGACGTTGTCCTGCCTTGGTAATAAATAAAAATCCTAATATTCAACCGCAGCGCCGCCTACTGGTTCCAATTGTGAATCTAAACCATTCACGGATCCACTTGAACACGCACACAAAATTTCATCAAAATCGGCCCAACCGTTTAGGAGGAGATCAGTGACATACACACTTGCTACTCCCCTGGTGTTGCTAGTGTTTACGGACGTCGGCGATCATTTCCTGACCCGCCTGTTCGTTTGCCTCGTATAATAAAAAAAATGCTCCCAGATTTTTTAGGATATAATTTATGGAAAAATTAAAACATACAAGTTAAAGCTTTTCGAGGTTAATAATTGTTGTCATTCACATTCTTCAGACCGGAAGACGGCAGCTCCACTGCTTTCCAGCACAAATAGATAAGACGGTCATGGTTATGCAGTCAAGCCTTGCGCAGTCTACTACCATTTAAAAAATTAATTGATATCGTTTTATAATTATGACAGACCTATTAATTAATTTGCATATTTAATTCCGACGTAATATAATCTTCAAGAGTTGAACGATATTTTAGACATTCTATATTTTATATCACGATTAACAAATAATCTTGGACCTCCTAACGTCTGTTTAATATTTTGAAATATATTAGTAACATAATTTATGTTGATGCAACTGCAGAGTGGATTTGTATAAATGTAGCTTTTGTTTCTCAATAATTAAATTTTTTTTATATCTATAACTCAGTCAGTACGTGCATTTTTTGGTCAATATATATTATAGAGGCCACTGATTTTAAATTTGACATTTAGATCTGACTTACTCAACCGATTATCATAAAATGTTGCCTGCACGTTATCTAGATTACAAATAAAGAAAAAATCATCTAGACATAATAATAATGCTGTTTTTGTGGGATACGTAAATGCTACGTCAACGCGAGTGAAACCGTGAGCAATAGCTAGTATTTATAACTGGGACTTCATAACTCGAAAAAAATTTTAGTCCGTGCAGTCCGATTGCATCTTTGTGCAACGGTTCACCTATTTTCCACAGAAACGAGTGACCGAATGAAACAGTTATTATAACATCTCGTCAAACCAGCTAAGCAAGTGTTATTTCGTTGATTCGGTTAGATTGCTATCTTAGAAACAACAATACCGTATGAGCTGCAATGCTGCATACGGCACGCAAACAAACACATTATAACTAAACTCCTGTGTCTTTCTTCTTTTAATATGGTATAAAATCCAGTGTCATAACGTTTGTGCACGATGAACTCCGAAACTATCGCTTATTAATTGAGAAATGAAGCTTTCAATGAATAAAAATTAATAAAAAACCGCTTTAAAATTAATGATTTCAATTAATTTATAATAAACATATGTCAAAAAATTTGGCAACATTAATTGTACAGGTTTGGTAATGTATGTATACTACACATAACAAAAAATGAGAAAAGCAATTTGTACTTTTTTTGCGGTATATACTCGTATATATTATAAAACTCTCTTTTTGACCGAAAAAAAATTTCTTATGCAAAAACCATGTAGGGTTATCTTTTAGAAAAAAACTGTCTTAGAATTCGTAGTTTTGGAGTTGCAATTAATTTAGTTTGCGCATTCTCATTTACTCATTTTAATACCAGTTTTGTTTACATCTACATAACGCCTACACTTTATACTCGACAGTAAAATTTATCTTTAGCTCATTTATGTTACTTATTATTTATAACTTTTGAGATATTTTTTTTTTTCACTCATTTGTTTGTTTTTATACTATACTAGCTTTTGCTCGCAGCTTCGCTCGCGTTAATGTAAATTTAATGAATTCTTCGGGAACTGTAATTTTTTCTAGATAAAAGGTATCACTTATCCTTTCTGTAGGTACCTCTAATAAAGCGTACCTATGCAAAACGGCATACGTTCGATTAAGTAGCTAAACCTTGAATATGTAATAAACGAACAAACAAAATCACTTTCACATTTAATAGCGTATAAAGCGTATAGAGCGTTAATGATTCCTATATTTTATCGTGTCACCTTGTTAACCCTCTGTTGTACACACAATTTATTATTTGTAGTTCTGAATATTTATTACACTATTATATGGGGTGCGTCATCCTCATCTGGTCAGTGAAATCCGAACCGAAATGGCAGCGATAACACCCGAGACGCTGGTCAATGTGATGAGAAATGCACTGAAAAGAGCTCAATTGTGTATCACCAATAAAGGACCACTTAGTCGATATCGTTTTTGGAAAATAGTCAGACTAAATCGTAAAAGTGTGAACTTCATGAATCAAAAAGTTATCTGTAATCTATAGAGAATTGACAAGTTATTCGATCGATTCACTGACCATATAAATATGGCGCACCCTTTACTATTTATAAATGTATTGTGATTATGTCTTATTTATAAATTTAATGTGTAGTTATTGAGTTATATAATTGTGTTTTAGTAGCAAAACGGGACTTACCTCTTAAATTACCATTACATTACATGTATTTTTTATGTAAACCCTAACTACCTCGTTTGTTGTGCAGCGCGATCTTTAACAATCCCAGTGATCCGGGTAAATTATTTTGTAGCGCTATTACGTCAGTTCAATTGACAACCGCTTACTAGGGGCCAGGTTAATAGTTGTAATAAAAGTGCACGGAGACTGTAACGACTACGAGAGTTAATTTAGATATAATAGTAAAAAGTTCAAAAGGGTGCCGATCTGGTAGTACATGCGGCGACCTTTTGACTCTCAGGCCTGGTTTGACCACTTTAGTCGTAGTGTAGTCTATGGCCGGCCCCTATGCAGGTTTGATTACGGTACAATTTTATTCGATTTTTTAGAAAAATAAAATAGAATGGTTTATTTTATAACGTATTTCTTCCTAACAGCCATGATTACAGTGAAATAAAGCAAGTAATAATGGAATAAAATTGTAATAATTATTTTTTGCAGAATAAAATTACTAGTAGTTTGATACATTTTTTTTAGCTAATCACTTTATATATATAGTACTATTAGAAATCTATGTTCATATATTTATAAAGGAAATGAATTTAACATTTAAAAAATAACTTTCCTTTTGCATTTAATTTCCATACGGCTTTGCTGATTAAATAAGATATACAATTCCTCAAGGCTATGAGAATTGTTAATATTATTGTAAGAATTTAACAAAAATGTTGTTTATTTTAAACTTATTTCAATGATATTGGGCACGAAATGTGTATTTTTGTTTTAAGTCAATATAATAATAATTATGGATAATTACGAGACGAGAATAATGTATGTGTGTTAAATGCTGTCGGGGCCGCGGGTGAAACTAGTTATAACATATAACAATTAAAAGAACTGGTAACATTAATTGAAAGTTCGAACGTTTTCCATACTATAAACATCGAAATAACAATACAATGGAGCGGGGGTCATAGTGAGATGGCAGTAGGTCAACGTTGTTATATCGATTATAATAATTCATTTACATATTTACTTTCTTTGAATGTTGATTAATTGTTATTTGTTATCATATCAAATAACTATATACGAAACTGTAGAGAATGTTAAAAGAAAATTCTTTGAAGTTTCTCTTCATCAAAGAGTTACTGTTCGAAAGTTGAATATCGATTTAAGTGGATTAAAAAATAGATAAACTTTAGTATACTACTTATAAGATACACTAAAGCTTTTAGTAGTCCGGTGAAGCTGTTAAGACCTTGCTAGGTCAATAGCGTAGTCAGTTCGAGAAAAAAAAGAAACTAAAACTTTTGAAAACTTTGATGTTTGATAAAAAAACAGGGTGTGTCGTAAAGTCAAACGATACAAATGAAACTTTTGTGTACAAGGAAAAATTTAAAATAAAAAATACAATAAAAAGTCAACGCCACGCAGTATTCCCAGGCGGTCAACCATCCATGTTCTGACCGCGTCCGACGTTGCATAACTTCGGTGATCGGACAAGAACTGGTGTTTTCAATACTCTACGCGACACAATGTTTAGGCGTAACACTTTTCGTCCCACAAAAGGGTTGCTGATCACTATTTAAAAGTCCTTTCACAAAAGTTTCACTTAAAAGTACTTTTGTAACTTCATCACCATCAAGCCTGTAAGAGACCCACTGCAGGGCCATAAGCCTCTTCCCGAAGGAAGATATGGGCGTAATCACCACGCCAGCTCACGACGTATTAGCGTTTACAAACTCTGAGAAATCCACAGTTCTTTGTTTTCTCACATACAGCAATACTACAAGAACATTTCTCATGTTCAGGTTTCCTCACGATGCTTTCCTTCACCGTCAGTCGATAGTGTTACCAAATTAGTAAATGTACGCGAATTCCGAAAAATTCGTTGGTACATACCGGGGTTCGGACCTGCGGTCATCGCAATGATATTCCGCCGGTCATATCACTAGACCACCACTGCTTTTTCTAACTTAATATATGATAAGTGTGTTTGGTCAAAGGTCACGTATAGTGTTATGTAGACAAATAGAGTGTGTTATAGTTGCGTCATTCACTAAATCCAAAACTGTATTATAAATTACTATAAGGTCACAGTCCGTAACCTCTGACTTTAAATTATGAATTTTCTTATTATTAACTTCAAACACTTCTTGCTACTTAAATATATTACTGACCAAAACGATAATTACATGATTTATACATTGATTAATGATTACATATATAATTTTGGATGATTACTTTTACATTATCTATTGTTATACTTGGGAAGTCCTTTTTATTTTTACACGGTTACTAAATCGAAATTAGCTAATGTGATACATCAACTGGTCAAGTCAGATCGGAGTTTTCCAGGGCCTTTTAATGTATACCTTGTAAGAAATATAAAGGAAAAGATTGCTAAATCCAGAAATAAATGATAGGAAACTGTTTACCTTCGCAGTTAGTTAGGTTTATTTTATAAAAAAAGATATATCTAGACCAAATGTTCATAATCTTTTATATTCTGTTGCAAATTCTCTGTAGCATAAACTATTTTATGTTTCTTTTCTTAAATATTATCAATACTTTTTAGTCCACATAGGAAATCATAATGCAATGTACCCCATATAATGTGATAATTCGTATATAATACTCTGATAAGTCTTATGTCTGCCGGTAAAAGTATTGTCAAAATCGGTTTAGGCATTTTTAAGACGTGCCCCGAAAAAAAAACATGGTATGTCGTAAGACACACGACAGAAGTGAAACTATTGTATTATAGGTAAATATTTCAGTTTAAAAAAAACAACAAAAAGCCAACGTCACACGGTGTCCCAGGCCAAGTACTGACCGCGCCCGCCGTTGCTTAATGTCGCGTCGGTGATCGGACGAGAACCCGTGTTTTCAACACTCTACCCGACAGAATGTTTACTTCCACCATTTTTGTCATATAAAAAGGTTGTGAAACAGAATCTCAGAGCCTTGTAAATTTGCCCTAATGTATACATTTATTATCGACCTCTAGTGATCTTTTTATAATATCTTTTTATAATCTTCTTAGGTAATAGTGTTAGGTTTTACAATAAAGTCCCAAAACATATTACCGATTTGCCGGACTGTAAATTTAAGCACCATGTCAAGCGGGTTTTAGTGTCGAAAGGCTACTATAGAGTGGATCAATACGTGAACGATGGTGACGTCTGGAATTGACTCCTCTCTGTGCATGAGCCACCTCCGATTGACTCACAACTATAGCGATGGCTTGATGAGATCGAAGTTGAAGTTGAAGAATGTTCAGGTTTTCTTGCAATAAAAGACTTGTTGCTAGTAGAGCAGCGAAGGATGTGCTCGCGTTGCCGACTCGTACAAAACAGGATATCTATACCGCCCGCGCCGGTTTTTGAGGTCGCTCTCAGGCACAATTTCGGGACAAAGCACCGCTTACGCACGCTGGCGGTGCTCCGCCAATCAAAGCGCTCGCAGCCTCAGAGCACGTTCTAACTAACTACACAGGCGGGGCGGTATCGTGATGAGTCACCCTTCGCTTTCTATTTATTTACATACAAAAACATTACATTTGTGCTTACAACTACCAACTTATACTATTTTAAACTATTTCTAGACAAATCACTATAAATATCTATAACTACACCACATATTACTATAATAACTATTTCTCACTACTCTACACGATATTATATGTGGTAAATAAAACACGATCAGAGATGTCTCTTTATTATCGCCTAAAACATATACTGATGGTTGTATCTTAACTATTTTCAACTATTAAACTATACTATAAATCTATGCACTCTATAAATCTACGTAATACAATATTAGATCTACTATCAATAACTTTACACACATTATTTATCAACACGGATCACTCTAAACTGTCGCGAACATACTCCCGCCGCAGCTCTTGTAGCTGTAGAACTCTAGCGTTCGCGATTGTCGTCCGTTGATGATTCTACACGAAGTATCGCTAGCTTTTCCTTTGGTCGGCTCAGGATACCTCTCGTTGTATGCACGTCGACTGCTCGTACCTCGCCGTCCGGTCCCAGATATGTCGTCACGATATCTGCGCCATCGGGTTGTAGCACCGCTTCAAACTGCATGACGACATCACTTCGTGTAGTTCCGCATCTCACACTTGTTTGTGTAATCGTTGCGTTTGAGTTTCTCG
>MU159302.1:212980-234036 GCA_015888305.1 Antheraea pernyi | reverse complement strand
TATTCATAATCTTGTGTTACTTGACTCTATATTGTGTAAAATTGGTGGTGTTTTATGTAATATAATTTGTTTATTGTGCATAAGTGAAGTGAATGGAAAATAATACCACGGACCATGAATTCTACCGCCAAAAATCCCTGGAAAGTTCTAACAAGGGAGCCACCATCTTGTTGGAACATTAACATTGAAATGATCGCACGACACTAACTTGTAATACTATGAACTACTCGACAATGGCAGTAATAATATAGGAGATTGGTTGCCAAAAATATGGTAAAAAAAGTCTAAAGTACAAAAAGTTCAGTTATCTGCAAACCGCGGCTCGCGGGCAGCATGCTGCTCTTTCACAGGAGTGATTAATTAAGGATAATTGCAGAGTGTTTAATGCAGACACGGAATATTATCTATTAGGTTGCATTATTACAGACGAGTCAAATTTTTTGAATAATAAATCTACAGACAAGAGGCACATTTTTAGAAAGTAAAAATAGTACTGCTAGTCGCTCGCAAAAAAGACATATTGAGCAAAGGCAAGCTCGAGAGTTTCGTTTTAATCGTAATTATTGCCATAAAAATGTAACTACCAAAGCTTATGTTAAAAAAAAAGGTTATTTGAATAAATGGTTTTGTATTGTTGAAGTAAAACTTCTTTACGCGCCTTGATTTGGGGAGTAAGCTGGTGACTGCGTCACGAGAGCGTTACGAAAAGTGTGAGCGGGCGAAGCGAACGAAAGTTGAGAGAGAGATATAAGTTAGTGAAGATAGCCCATAGTTAGTAAAACCCATAATAAATTTAAATATTTGTAGATAATTAATATATTTATATTAATTACATTTTATATTTGGCTCTTTTGTATAATGAGTTCACTGACCATTGAACTAGACTCACCGGGCTAACTTGTTTGTTGTCTAGCAGTTTAAAATATATTATTAAATGTGAGGACATAATTTCATGCATGACAAAGTTCACATAAGTCCAGACTAAGCATAACTTATATTACGGCAAAAGTGTGGCCAGTATAAGTAACACTCAGAGACAGAATTGATAATTATGTCCATCAAATAAGTGAGACTTGCGCGGCGATCAAATCCGCAACCTCTATGTTCGATAGTAAGGTTTAGTACCATCGTGACAATTGAAATATATCTTTATTGATATTACTAGTTGTGTCTGCGACTTCGTAATGTAATGTAAAAGACAGTGACTAATGAAATCATTTGAATGTATTAACGTATCTACTTTTCTATTGTACTTAAGTCGCGTCGTCATTAAAATTGCAATAACTTTTGATAGAGTGAACGGATTCGAATGAAACAAAGACAAAATGTTACTCTAGTATATACTTTATGATTTTCTTATTGAGGTGTTATCGTGAACGCAGTACTTTAGCAGTGATGCGTGTTCAAACAGTCGGACAAACATTTCTAAAAATCATTGAAATGTATTAAATACTTATTCCAAGATACCTGCAACATTTTTTTCATAAAAATCTAATAAGAACGTCTACGAACGTCTGCGAATATGAGTTTGTTTGTTTGTGACGCTTTCATGCCGTAACGACTCAACATGAAATTTTGCATAAATGTTGCCAGGAACACAGATAAGGAGAGCGTTTCATACTAATATTATAAATCAAATCAAATCAAATCAAAAATACTTTATTCAGTTTAGGCCCTAATAAGGCGCTTATGAACGTCAAAACTACCACCGGTTCGGAAAACAACCCAGTCACCGAGAAGAACCGGCAAGAAACTCGATTGGGTACATCTTTTTAACATATATATATTTCAAATACATTATACGTTACAATACCGTTTTTAGTGGATGCACAGTGTTCGCGACAGTTTAGAGTGATCCGTGTTGATAAATAATGTGTGTAAAGTTATTGATAGTAGATCTAATATTGTATTACGTAGATTTATAGAGTGCATAGATTTATAGTATAGTTTAATAGTTGAAAATAGTTAAGATACAACCATCAGTATATGTTTTAGGCGATAATAAAGAGACATCTCTGATCGTGTTTTATTTTTCAAATCAAATCAAATCAAAAATACTTTATTCAGTTTAGGCCCTAATAAGGCGCTTATGAACGTCAAAACTACCACCGGTTCGGAAAACAACCCAGTCACCGAGAAGAACCGGCAAGAAACTCGATTGGGTACATCTTTTTAACATATATATATTTCAAATACATTATACGTTACAATACCGTTTTTAGTGGATGAGTATTTTTGATTTGATTTGATTTGATTTTTACTTTACAACTTTAACAACAAACCCTGTTTTAAACACACATTATCATGAATTGTTTAAACTGTCCTATAATACTATAGAAGATATTTTTTTATGTAAACTTTTATGTTAATCTCATACACATGGTTACGAGAAAAGGTATTTCTATTTAATTTTCACTTTCAACCAGTAATCACTGTGAACCCTACGCTTGACCCGAGAGTAGGCGTGCATAACCGAGGTCGTGGTCTCTTGTATACTCACCTACAAAATCGATAGAAATAATAACACAAACACACGTTTGTTTTTATACCAGTTTGTGTGGGCAATATCGTTCTAGTGAAAATGGTTTTATTCTGTAAAAGGAATTAAAAATAAATCTAGATCAGTTATTGGTTAGCTGCTCATTTACTGCAAACCAACGGCCGTAACCGGTATTGGCCAACAGCTCACTTGCACTTACAGGACCCCGATGGATGGAGCCTACGTATTAGGTCAAGTATACGAGGTTATATACATACTCACCGAAACCGATAGTGAGATCTCTAAGCATAAAGGTTATCACGGAGAACAAAATATCCTCGCACACTCCCGATACTCACTTCCTGGTACACACACAAGAAGAGAATCAAGCCCTGATAACAAGGGGTACGGGGGAGGGGAAGAATCGCGCGTCTTGACAGTTCATAAATCCCAGGGATTGCCTTTAAAAATCTGTGGTAATCCTACAAAAAAGGGCAGAACGATGCAAATCCACAATAGCGTTTTTCATGCTATAGTAGCAATATCCAGACACTCCAACACCTGCGTTTACGGTATAGTAAACATGTGACTGACGACGCAATTAGTAGGTTCATCCATCGGGCCGTGGACACTCCGGTACGGGACATTGTTGATTATAATTTAATAATGGCTATAAAAGATGAGAATGAAGCTGCCATAAAGGCAATAATCTCAATGAAAAATTGGATGTATAATAAAATAGTATAGTAATATAATAATAGTTGCTCATATTTAAAACTACTTTTGACCAAGACGACAGCAAAAATAAGCTGACGACCACGAGTCTACAGACACAAAAAACAAGTTTCGCTTCGTCTTTTCGCGGGTGATGAAGAATGTAGAAAATGAAAATTTTTTTTCCTCGAACTGACTACGCTATTGACCTAGCAAGGTCTTAACAGCTTCACCGGACTACTAAGGCGAGCGCTTAAGGCGCTCAGCCGATTTTGTTTGGGCAACTAGCTCAAGGGTGCACGGCACACCTTGGCTTCGGCTGATGCTTGATACATGCAATTCGCGATCTATCAGAGCTAACCTAAGGCTGGCGGCCGATCGTAAAAATTTAGCAAAATCATATACCACAACATGACAAACATGTTGTACCGACCCTACTTATGTGGGATAAGGGTAAGAAGAAGATGAGTTATTGAAATATATATAAGTATCAAGCATATATACCTCAATAACTCTTATATGTCGGATATTTTTTCTAAACTATTTCAGTTCGAAAAAAAATGAAACCATATCGTCTGTATACTGTACAACCACGTAATAAAATAAAATGGCGATCGAGCGACTGTACGTCAAATCTGTCAATATTTTGGATGATCTCTTTACTGTCTTTGAGTGAGACTCACTTTTATTATTCGGAGATTTTTAATCAACATTTTTCACTTATCCGTACGATTTTTCAAACATTTTATTTTATATAAACCTAGCCTTACAATTAAACACATAACAAAAAAAGAACTAATCAAATAGATTAAGCTATTCTGAAATTATTTACTTGCATACATTCGGCAATTGATTTTTATTTATATAAGATGTAGATTTTAATAGCGATTAATGAACAAAACTCATACGCAGTTAAACCTCTTTAAATTGAATTTACAAAAACAAAACTACTTTCAATACCTCTTTAGTGTAATTGGTGGACCTCCTTTTATGCTCATTGATACCATTCTTGAACGAAGCGAAAGTTTAAGGGCCGAAAAGTTTTGATATCGGTAATTTGTCATTAAAGTCTCTCGTGTGTATCTCGCATTCGTAATGACGGAAATATAAAATCATGTAAATTGTTTAATTAAGATTTGAGTTGTTATTAGTTTTAGGAGACTATCACTTAAATAGATTTAGAGTTCAAGTTCAGGTCGAATACTTCGACCTCTCTCTACTTTATACAAATATAATATATATAAACGTTCTGAAAAAAAATCTTCTACGATAGTGAAAACTGAATCAAAATCCGTTCCGTACTTTAGAAGTAATAAAGAACATACAGACAAGAAAAATGATTTTGTTTTGTAATATAATCTAGCTGATACTCGAAATTTTGTCTGTATTGTTTTATACAAGGGCTAAAATCTAAGAAATAAGATTTTAAAAAGGCGAGGCAATCTTAAATACTACCGACAGAAATAAAAACTCAAAACAATGGAATGTCTGTGTTTTGTTGAATTTTTAAACGAATCATAGTCTGAATTATTTATTTATCACAATTTGTATATTGAAACTAATCACATTAGTTGGGTTTTCACATCTATTCCCACTCCGGGTAATAATTATATACATTTTTGTACAGTTGATTAATTCATCAAACATATGATGAATAAACTCAGTACAAAATATCGATATTACGTGTACACAGGCCGCTATACTACGCGTTGCTAGTCTGGTGCAAGTGCAATAAATACATTACGAGCATGTCAAGGTCACCGGTGATGCGAACCAATAAGTTTCTCCCCTATCAGAAACCGCTCAACGCGCGTAAAGAAGTTTTGGCTTTAAAAAGTTGATCGAAATTTATCCAATAGTTTTTACGTGATGCACGGATAACCGAAGACCTTTATCATTTTATCTATAAAAAGAAAAAGTATAAAAGTACTATTTTCCTAGATATATGGTTTTGTTATAAAATAAAAAAAAATTGTACCAATAATCAGTACTACTAGCTAACTAGTAACTAGCTAGGATACGCGACAAGCCATTGCATGTTTAGTTGGTCATAACAGTAATCTAACTAGTAAAGGCTACTTTCTAAAAAAAATATCTACAAATAAACCTTAACAAAACGTCGAGGAATGCAGTAATACATGTGTTATGTGATAATAAAAGAACTGGGAGTAGTGTTATATCAATTGCTGCGATAATCGCATCAACTGTTACGTTAAGCGAACGTTACGAGCGGACTGTACATAACTTGAACCATAAAAGAACTATATAAACGCTTGTGTTAGTCTCACACTGTTGCTTATAACGTTTTTTATGCATTAAATAATAATACTTACCTACACAATGTACCATCTGTATAACATTTTTTTAAATAATTATCCTATAAAGTTATTTTCTTTAAATAATCGTTATCCGCGATATCGTCTGCGTTATTTATTTTCTTAACAATATATTTTATTTACAGAGGATAACACAATTCAAAGCAAAAATACAATATGCTTACAAAATTTATTTGTAACAATTTTATCTGTCTACTTCCCCTCACCTGCGTATGCGTATTACACCGTTTCCCCACTTGGCTGCATAATTTTAATTTAAGCATTAAAACTTTTATAACTTAATATTACACTAGCCTCTGCCCGCGATTTCGTCCGCGTGAAGTAGATACTTAGGCTAAAAAAAACGTTAACACGCAGCGGAAGCTTCACGCTCTCAAAAAAACACTCGCTCGATTTTGAAACATTCTTCATTAGTGCTCCGCTCATATTGGTGATTATATATAGCCTATAACCTTCCTGGATAAATGAGCTATATAACACTGAAATAATTTTCAAAACCTGACTAGTAGTTCCTGAGATTACCCCCTACAATGCCGCAAACTCACAACGTCACAAATTCACAAACTTTACCTCTTTATAATATGAGTACTATCGGGCCCGGCGGACGTTGTCCTGCATTGATAATAAAAAAAATCCTAAGAGTCAACCGCAGCACCTCCTATAGGGGGTCCAATTGAGAGTCTAAACCATTCTTGGATCCACTGGAATACGCACACAAAGTTTCATCAAAATCGTTCCAGCCGTTTAGGAGGAGTTCAGTGACATACCGTACAGAAGTAATTTATATATAAAGATAGATAACGACAGCGTTATTTTGTTTATATAAGGACCGTGCTTCTAAGAATTAAAAATGGAAAAATAGTTGAACTCCATGCGGTAGTTTTTGTATGATGCAGACCTCTACAGTTTAAGCTACAGAACTTATTAAATAAATATTCATACATACATGTAGGTACACTATAAAATACACTTCATCTTTCTGTTATGTAGTCAGATAACATATAAAATCAGGTTTGCGAAATATTTCAATAATTAAACATCTAAACCAATTAGTAATAACTGAATTATTAAATTAACCAAATTAAATAAAAAATATTGATATTCGCGCTACCTAATAATATATTTGAAGTCAATGCCAACCTAAATTCATATCATCTACATACAAAGTTTTGGTCCACTCTCGTGTCCCATGATGTATATCTATATAGTATACATATTTTATTATCTGCAACAAATTTGAAATGTAGGTTGGCATCGTCTTCTAATATATTATTAGGTAGCGCGAATATCATTTTTTTTTATTTAATTTGGTTAATTTAATAATTCAGTTATTTTTCGCTTTTTAGTGCCTTATTAGTTTTTCTCATCGTTATTTTTTTTGTAAAAAAAATGTATTTCCCATGTTTAGTGTCCATAATAGATAAATCTGGTTTCTAATGGGTATAATAAATCAGTTCCAATTTCACGAAAATACGTAGTGACGTAGTGGGTGAAAATCAAATAAACGATATTTCACCCCCTTAGAGGTTGAATATTTTTATTCAAATTATTTGATTGTATGGGACCACCTCTGAATATAACCAATTCAAATAAAAAAAGAATCGTTAAAATCGGTTCATAATTGACGGAGATATCGATTACCATACATAAAAAAAAAACATACAACTGAACGTAATAACCTCCTCCTTTTTCGAAGTCTGTTAAAAAGATAGTACACAAACCTTCCAATATTACTCACACAGAAGTATAATCTGCACAAATATTAAGAAAAGTTAATCCCTGCTAACGTGTTGTCGTTTCATTGAATAAAACAGAAAGTACATTATAAATTCTCAATGGTTACGACCTTACGACCTTGTCGTCAGATAGGTAAAAGTTATAAATCACGTTGGCTTTAAATTAATGTGCCAATGATTCTATCGCAAATTACTTTCCAAAGACAGCGCATCTCAAAGTGATGTTTCAAACCTTGTGGAATATTTTGATATGCATTAGACACAGTACCCGGCTTTTGATTTAACACGTCGGGGAGAAGAGCGAGATGTCCGTTTAAGATCGGCTTACTAAGGTTTTAGTAATGCGTTCTCTCTTTCACATGGCCTAATGACTGCGATAGACAAAGATAACGCTATACGAAACCGAACTTCATGTTGACGCGCCAAATCAAAAGTCGGGTACTCGTTCAATGATTTTCTGATAATAGTTTCAAACACGTTATGAGTTCTAGATTTTCCCTTTTAAGTAAATTGCTATTACTTAGGTTCTACAAAGCTTTATGACTTTATAGACACTTGCAGTAATTAATTTTACTATTTTATTGACCTGTTTTTTTTACATGATGGGGGGCAAACGAACAGACATTCATAGACACTAGCAACACTAGGGGAGTGGCAACTGCGTTGCCGGCCTTAAATTAGGCCTGTGACTAATGTATCTAAGTTTCTTTAGCGATATGTTGGTTCACATGTCAGCAAGTTGTAGCGGCTCGTATCCTCTGCTTCTTCCTTCATATAAATAAATACCAAATGTACTGATTCCTTTGGAGACAAATGAGTGACGCCTTCGCAATTGGACTATACCAATATTAATACTGCTAGTGGTAATACTATAGTTAGTACATATAGTACGTGCAATTCATTTTAAATTACTTTGGGATATTATATTATCAAAATTCATTAAATTGCTTTTGATATTGGGCGTTTAAACTCATTACTGTACACTATGTAAATGTTTGTTATTATACATTACACTTGCAGTAATTAATTTTACTATTTTATTGACCTGTTTTTTTTACATGATGGGGGGCAAACGAACAGACATTCATAGACAGTAGCAACACTAGGGGAGTGGCAACTGCGTTGCCGGCCTTAAATTAGGCCTGTGACTAATGTATCTAAGTTTCTTTAGCGATATGTTGGTTCACATGTCAGCAAGTTGTAGCGGCTCGTATCCTCTGCTTCTTCCTTCATATAAATAAATACCAAATGTACTGATTCCTTTGGAGACAAATGAGTGACGCCTTCGCAATTGGACTATACCAATATTAATACTGCTAGTGGTAATACTATAGTTAGTACATATAGTACGTGCAATTCATTTTAAATTACTTTGGGATATTATATTATCAAATTTCATTAAATTGCCTTTGATATTGGGCGGGTAAACTCATTACCGTACACTATGTAAATGTTTGTTATTACCCATAACTACTGCATGGCATGTAGTACATGTATTTTTCTTTAAATATAGTTCTTAATGTTTGTATTATTGGAGATTTCGACCTTGCTACACTTCACCTACGGTATACATTCAGCAGTGATCGTAATAATTTCTAAGGCTACGTTCATACCTGCGTGATGGAGCTTTAGCTACTTGTCGCATTGAAAGCACATTTTTGTCATTCCACTTATAATTCGAAATTAGCGTTCCCAAGTTTCTTTCATGTGTGTAAAAACCGTTGGCTACCAGTTATAATGCTGCGTCTATGGTTACATAGCCTAATAATTTGTATCGCTTGACGATAATGCTTTCCTACACCTGCGTTTATTACGAACATAGATAACATTCATGGGACATAGGTGTAGGAGTAGCCTTAAAATCCGTTTATATCATTTGTATGACGGTTACGTTACAATAATGATATATATGTTTTGCGTGGCTCCATATAAGCTTACTTTTATGGTTAGTCAATATATTTTCTATCATAATACTATCGCAAAAAGTTGAGAAACACTGATATACCTGTGGCTGTTTTCCTACAAACTGCAAAAGATGTATACCTGCAAACAGGAAACAATTAAATGTACCATCGTTAATGCTGAACGGATATGCGACACAAGTTTTACTATATGTTGAATGCGATTAATGCAATGCTAATAAATTATATTTTTATGTCTTCGTTTGAATATAATCATAGATTGTTGTCTATTAGGTATTCCAGAGTCGAGATTTCTCAGTTTAAATTAATTAATCGTATGAGATAATCATGATGTATTTTATGTAATCAATTATTATCATCAATCAACAGAAGAAGTATTACGACGTAACAAGACTTTAACATAATTATGTAAATTGGATACCAATTCATTTCTGTGTCACTGTAGTCACAACTTATTTTTCTTAACTACTTTTTTCTTTTTTTATGTAGCACGGCAAAATGACTGCACTATGCCTGATGGTAAGCACAGTACAATCCAAAAACAATGGCGACCACCGAGTGGTACACTATCCATCGCCGATCCCCGCTGTCATGCCGGCCTGTGAAAAGCTAGATATGCACAGGCTGAACCCGAAACGCAACCCGCAGAAGTGAATCACTATGACAGGCTTTTTCGCCATATACACGGTGGTTGCGACCCAGTCAGGCTGTAAAACCCTACCACCCCGCTTTCGCCATTGCCTCGTTCGTTATTCAGCAGGGTGCACCATGTGCAGGTGAGGTTGGCTTGAGTGTCTCAAGTCTTATGATGTTATTCGACACCCCTTACACTTTACACCCCTTACCCCTTACTACGCTTTTCTCAGGACTGCGTCTACATGTTTTTCAGAATATCAAAAATGAATCGATTTTCTCTAGGTCTCAGGTTATCTCTAAGGCAAATTTCATTGCAATCAGTTCAGAAAATTAGTCGTGAATAGGTAACAAATGGAGAGTTCGTTTTCGCAATTATAATATCGGTATGGATGTTTCATTATCTGATATTAATCATAATTTAAAACACTCAATTAACGATTTCTAGTAGTTATAATATCGTTTGAAACCTAATCGTGCCTTATGTAACACATAAAGCTGAGCATAAGGACTAATTGAAATATACCAGATTAGGCCCTCCTCGGCACCAGATTAGGCCCCCTCGGCAGTGGCTCAAGCCTAGGTCCGTTCTCTCGGCGTGGAGCGCTAGAGTACACTGCTCGCGCGATACAGTGACACAAAATCTTACATCACTGCGACAACATTACACATATCACCTCCACACACGTGCACGCATACACGCTTACACATGCAAGTGGATGGGTTTTATTTTTACCCTTATCAAACTGAAACACTTTAGAAAATTACCGATACGAAATATATATAAGAGTTGTTGAGGTATGTATGCCTTAGTACACATATATATTTCAACAACTCATATATATATGAATAGTTGTTGTGTGGGGATGGGGTACAATGGGGGGGATACCTCAGAACCGCAGGGAGTGGACCAACAGGCGCAATACAGCTCCCCTGTGGAGCCTTAGCCTGCCCTCCAAGACTGTAGTGCGTGGTGAAGAGCCACATCCTACTCGAGGTGGCCCTGTTGGCGCAGAACACTACGGCTCTAGGCTGGAGAGCTGATAAAAACTCCTGAGATGCACAGGCTGAACCCGAAACGCAACCCGCAGAAGCGAATCACTATGACAGGCTTTTTCGCCATATACACGGTGGTTGCGACCCAGTCAGGCTGTAAAACCCTACCTCCCCGTTTTCGCCATTGCTTCGTTCGTTATTCAGCAGGGTGCACCACGTGCAGGTGAGGTTGGCTTGAGTGTCTCAAGTCTTATGATGTTATTCGACACCCCTTACACCTTACATGCCTTACCCCTTACTACGCTTTTCTCAGGACTGCGTCTATATGTTTTTCAGAATATCAAAAATGAATCGATTTTCTTTAGGTCTCAGGCTACCTCTAAGCCAAATTTAATTGAAATCAGTTCAGAAACTTAGTCGTGAAAAGGTAACAAACGGAGAGTTCATTTTCGCATTTATAATATCGGTATAGATGTTTCATTATCTAATAAATTAATCATAATTTAAAACACTCAATTAATGAATTCCAGTAGTTTTAATATAGTTTGAAACCGAATTGTGCCTTATGGAACACATAAAACTGAGTATAAGGACTAATTGAAATTGGAGATTCGAACAATTATCTATTTACAATCTTCTATTACACTTGTCTGTTTATTTTCTATAGACGCACAAACTAAAGAATGTGCAGTCTAACTGAGCATTTCTTGGCTATGGCACCTGAATAACAAATGAATGGCAAAAGACAAGCTGTGACAATTGACGATCTCCAATAAGCGGTATCGAACCTTTGTTTATAAGAAGAGACTTCACCTTCTTATGTGTATGATCCCGTTTATACAATGGATTGTATCCTGAGGAATTATCAATATGATACAGCTACTTTCCTTTACTCATCTCTACTCTGGCAGGTAATTCATCCTCATATGCACATACTCCTAGAACCTAAAATGTCGTGAACGGTTCGGTTCTCAAGGAGTTTTAAAGAGTGGAAGAGCCACGCTGAAGCTATTATTGGTTTCAGCATGAATGGGTCGGCTCGCCCGGGGTAGTACCACCCTCTCATAGAAAACCGACGTGAAGTAACAATGCTTGCATTGTTGCGTTTCGTTCAGTCAGTGAGAGTGCCAGAGGCCCACCTCCCTTCCCCTCTCCTCTCCCCCTCACTCTCTTTCTCCCAAACACAGGCTGGCAACGCACTTTCGACTCTCCCGGTGTTGTTAGTGTCCATGGATGCTGGTGATCACTTAACATCAGGTGACCCACAAGTTCGTTTGCCAGTTATGACATAAAAAAAAAAGTTTTCCCTGCGAACGCTATAGTTGTCAAAGGTTTTTCCCAAGGAGACTATGGTGTGTAATCATCGAAGAGTAAAGTGAATGTTTCTAAGGGGTCAGCATTATATACTGGTCCATTAATTGCAGTGAGCGCTTACGATCGTGATACAAAAAATGAATTCACCCAGTGAATTTATTGTCAGACTACATTTTAAGAATTCACATTTAACACGATCGGTAAAAGTCTTTTGGGTTCAAAAGAAATATAATTACGAGTTAATTAATATGACCTGAGAAAGTTGCCTTTTAAACTCTTAGGTAGGTACCTAAATAAAAATGTGTGTTTCTTGGAAATTGCATTACATTATTTCCGAATATTTTTTCTGATGTGATATAATTGAGAAGATGGATTTAACATTATTCTCTCAGTAATTGGATGTATTTTTTAATTGTTTTATTTTAAATTTATAATTTGGCACTTATAGCCACAATTCAGCTAGTGTTATATTCTTAGACTGTATTCATGGATCTATAAGAAATTACACGGAGTTTTTGGCAAGATCTTGTCATGTAGTGAATTTTATGTTTTATTCTTAATTTTGTGTTATTTGTATTTGACTTTATATTTTGCATTATTGGTGGCAATTTATTTTTGTTTTTGTGCATAAGTGAAGTGAAATTATACCACGGATCATGAATTCTGAGATGCCACAAAAACTTTTTAATTAATTAATTAATCGACAATGGCATTCATAATCTGGTAGATTGGTTGCCAAAAATAAAATAGAATAAATAAATTATAAAGTACACATGACAGGAATGTGTCTTTTAGACAGGAATGTGTCTATTAGACAGTAAAGTGTATTTTAGACAGGAATGTGTCTTTTAGACAGGAATGTGTCTTTTAGATATTGTTTTGATCCGCTATTTTTTATGCCTTATAGGTTTTATAGGTTTTAGCGTTTGACGACAATATCACCTGAAAACTAAACTAACTAACTAACGGTCAAGCTAACCCTTAAGGGTCTGAAGAAAGAAGAAGAAGAAATAAAATGTCTTTATTGTTAGATAACATCAAAACTCCATAAAAATCTAAATAATACAGATAAGTTAGATTTATGTTCTTATATGTATAGAATAGGCGGTGAATGAGTTCTAACCTAATAATATTCGGAATGAAAATGATAAATTTTAATTACATCTTTCAATATTAATAAGTAATATTTTAGTATCATATTTTGATAAATTTAAACCAATAAAAGACGACAAAATTGACATATATATATTTTTTAAATACACTGTTACGGCCCTGTATGTACAACTTAACTGGGCTTTCGATACGAAATACATATAAGTGTTATTGAGTTATGTATGCTTAGTACACATATATGTCTCAACACCTCATATATGTATGAATAGTTAGCTTAGCTTAGGTTAGCTCAGGTAGGTCGCGAATCGCTTGTATTAGGCAACAGCCAAAGCCGAGGTGTGCCGTGCACCCTTGAGCTAGTTGTCAAATAAAATCGGCTGAGTGCCTTAAGCGCTCGCCTTAGTAGTCCGGTGAAGCTGTTAAGACCTTGCTTGGTCAATAGCGTAGTCAGTTCGAGAAAAAAAAAACCGTCCATAGACACTTGCAACACCAGGAGAGTGCGCTCTCACTGACCGAACGAAACGCAACAATGCAAGCACTGTTATTTCACGTCGGTCGGTTTTCACCGGACTACTAAGGTGAGCGCTTAAGGCACTCAGCCGATTTTATTTTGACAACTAGCTCAAGGGTGCGCGGCTCACCTCGGCTTTGGCTGTTGCCTGATACATGCAATTCGCGACCAAGCTAAGCTAACTATTCATACATATATGAGTTGTTGAAACATATATGTGTACCAAGCATACATAACTCAACAACTCTTATATATATTTCGTATCGGATAATCGACCAAGTTAATAATCATTACAGTAACAAGGTTAATGAATAATATAATTTGTTCGCTATTAAGTGTGAAGTTGATTATTTTTATACGAAAATGTTACCTTTTTATTTTTTCATATTACATATTTTTTTATTATAAACATTAATTTTATTTTTTGACTGATAGGGGAGAGTCGGGTAAAGTGGACCCTAAGCTTTGAATGACTGCCAGTTTTGTAAATATCATATTTTTTTATGTTAATTTACTATCTCTAATTAATATAGTTTTAACATCTTATTGATATTTTAACGTTTATCTAGTTAAACATAATATAATTTGCGTTCAGAGACGAAATGGGAAATTGACCACTTTACCTACCCAGGTCGGGTAAAATGGTCTACATAAATCATAAATGCTGGTAAAGGAGTCTAGTGTGAATAAAACCTTATTATATTTTAGTTATAAAGTTTGATATGAGTTTTACTTAGTTTTAGATAGTTAACTTGAAATAATTACATATAATAAAGTTTTAAGTATATAATTTTACCCAGGAACATATTAAATCAGCATTTTAATTATTCATTGGGAAATCACACGGCTTATGAACAAAATTCTCAGAGGAAGACATCATCTTCGTCATCACAGCCTGAGCATGCTTCATCAACCCATCGTCTACAACCAAAACAGCGTATCCAACTATCTTCATGTCTTACCATGTCTTAGTTTACTTACCTACAGACTAGGCCATTTTACCCGAAACGGAACGTAACTAAAGAAGAAACTATAAAAATAATAAATGGGGTTATATTGTTGTATTTTACTATGAAATAAATAGGTAGTTAGAGGGACTAAAGCGATAGGGTAATGCATTGTTTTTAATCTATAGTGATCACAATAATGTAGTACAATGTTTGAAGTAGGTACTCATATTACATCAAACATCACAAAAAACACTATTTTTCACAATAAAATCCGTACTCCGTAAAATAAATCCGTGCGTACAAAACCGTGCTAATGTTTTTTGAAGCAATATGGCATCGTGCAATGAATTATATTCATTCACTGTCAACAGATAGGAATGTGTCTTTTAGACAGGAATGTGTCTTTTAGATATTGTTTTGATCCGCTATTTTTTATGCCTTATAGGTTTTATAGGTTTTAGCGTTTGACGACAATATCACCTGAAAACTAAACTAACTAACTAACGGTCAAGCTAACCCTTAAGGGTCTGAAGAAAGAAGAAGAAGAAATAAAATGTCTTTATTGTTAGATAACATCAAAACGACAAGATGAACAAGTACATAGCTTATTAGAATATTCAATTAAGGCACCCCCATTCAGCTAAGTGCTGCAGCGCAACTGGGTGGTACTGCAGCGCTGATTTTCAATGGGGGCACAACTGGGCGACTGGCTGACAAGTCACAAGTGCAACTGTCGGAACACATCCAATAAGTGCTCGGTGGCAGATTTTAAATTTGAGGGTGATAGATAGTAGGCGGTAAACGTAGAAAAGCCTTACCACCATAGTATAGATTCATTATTATCTTTTCCTTCATCGAAAGCACCGTCTCGTTGGCAAGGGTAGGAATTTACAACGCGATATCCGAACAAGCTAACCACTGAGCTATTATCGATTCGATATCGCTAATAAAGTAAACTTTTGAATTAACAAAATTTTTCTTAGAAAATCTGTTCTATATTTCGGTGATAAATTTTGATGAAATTTCACTAAATATTAGGAAACCTCAACTTAATCAGTGATTTCGAAAGTTAAAATGTGGCCATGATATTTTCACTCTCATTTATACCCACCTATATTAGTGTTTTGCATATTTTAATAATATTTTATTATATTCTTCATATTTATTTGCATCGTATGCTTATAAATATTGTTAACCTTTTAATTATTTATGTGGGACAAATTTTGCTCTTATATAAGTTATGTAAATGGTTCGAATAAGTTTTTTTACAAGTGGTTCTTGATACAAAAACTTCGCTAAAGATTTAACAGATGGCCTTATTGGATAGTTTTGAAAAAATATTTACATTTAAAAAAATTTATAAAAATATTTTAAACGTAAAGTATAATTAGTCTATATATAATATTGTTAAGAAAAATTAAATAATTATCACCTGTTTTTTTAAACAATTACATAAATACTTCTTTTCAATTTAGGTTTTTGAAGACAAAGTGGTCTTTAGTTTACATTTTGATTACGTTTAATTGGAATCAACTTCATACAATATTTTATTTCTACTTCAGGGTCGGACTGTGGACCGACACGATGCATGGAAATTTCCCATGGTACAGCGTTAGCAGCTATGGGTGGAGATAGTTCCACGTGCATATGCCGGTGTCGCCGAGACACGCCCACTTTCCGTGAGGATCAGCGTGTGTGTGTCAACCATATCGACGGTAAAGACACAAAATATAGTAACTCTTATATATATTTCGTATCGGATAATCGACCAAGTTAATAATCATTACAGTAACAAGGTTAATGAATAATATAATTTGTTCGCTATTAAGTGTGAAGTTGATTATTTTTATACGAAAATGTTACCTTTTTATTTTTTCATATTACATATTTTTTTATTATAAACATTAATTTTATTTTTTGACTGATAGGGGAGAGTCGGGTAAAGTGGTATATCCTAACTAATATTATTACAGAAAAATATTATTACTAAGTTCATACAGAAAAAATGTAATGGTCGTGAGGGATAGATCAAATGTATCGATCGAATCGACTAACAAAAGCAGTTGAATGTAAATTGTTAGGATAATATTACTTTACTACCTCGTAAGTGGATGGAAATATAGATATTTTTGTTAAGGACATTAAGGGGTATTCAGTGATATAGCCCTAAGATGTTATAATTAATATAATTATTAAGAGAGTCATACGTTTTTACTTACTTTTACAACGAAAGAATTACTGTGTGGTGAAAAGTAGTGAGAGTAAACACTGTGTCGGGTTTTTTTTGTAGCACGACAAAGTGACTGTACTATACCTGATGGTAAGCACAGTACAATCCAAAAACAATGGCGACCACCGAGTGACACACTATCCATCGGCGTTCGCCGCTGGCATGCCGGCCTCCAAAAAACTGGATATGTATGGGGTGATCCCAAAACGCGACCCGCAAAAGCCAATCAATATGACGGGCTTTTTAGTCATATACATGGTGGTTGCGACGTATTCAGGCTGTAAAACCCTACCACCCCGCTTTCGCCATTACCTCGTTCGTTATTCAGCAGGGTGCACCACGTACAGGTGAGGTTGGCTTGCATGTCTCAAGTCTTATGATGTTATTCGACACCCCTTACACCCTAAAAAGGCAGAGTGTTGAAAACACGCGTTCTAGTCCGATCACTGATATATTATCTAAAAAGCTGTAGATACGCCATAAACGCTTCAACAGTCCTTGTTAAATCTGCCCGTATTTAGCAACATATTAGATACTATTTCTTTTTCACCATGAATATTGAGAATATGCCATCTAAACCCACATTTTATCTAATACAGTGTGGCGTTACAATATTATTTTACGCATGTGTGCGTTATCTTGCCATTTGTTTTGACAAAATATCATGTAGGAAACTACATGATGTAGTACAACTACATGTAGTTAGTATCTACAGTTTTTTAGTTATAATATCATTTTTCAGTACTTGGATAAGTGACCGTCTGGGAACGTTGGCTTTTTGTTGTATTGTTTTACTTAAAATGTTTCCTTGTAATGCAGTAGTTTCACATAAAATTAACAATAACAATATCGAGTTTTCTATCGTGTAACGTTACGACACAACCTGTATACTTTTTTACTTTAGAATATAAAATAATATATTGTAAACACAATATTTTGAAACAACCACAAGAAAAGTAACAAAACCTAAATAGATAACTAAAATGTTACTTAATTAGCCTTTCCACTATTGATATCATAAATTAAACATGAAATCCTTTGTAGCCTGCTATGTCAGTACCATACAATAGTAAATGTTAAGGTTTTGATCTCAATTTAAATAAATGTTAGCGATTTAGCAATTTGTCTCATTGTTACATGTGTAATTTCCATTGTAAAATAGTATGTCATTTTCTTATTGCTTTCATATGTGTTTGATTATTAACTATCCTTAACAGAAACCCCACATGGGAAGACATCATTTACAAAAATTTAAAATAGCGACATCTAGTAGCATAATAGAACATATTAATTTTGTGGTTTGTAGTTGCTTATATCGTCAAAAAATGTTCACAAGGGATTAGGATCATTCTAGAAAATATAATTTTAAATATTTTTACCATTATGGTACCAATAATAATTACCATTACAATAATTAACTATAAATTATGCATATAAATTTAATAATTGATTTAATTTAAAATAATACAGAATTGTAAGACGTTATTTTTGACCTTTCTGTTATAGTACAATTTCTTAATTTGTTTTTTTTTTTAAATGATGACGCTAGAGAACGTCACACGACTTGCTACGGGAGATATATTCTCTCTTTTAGGTAAACATTAGACTCCAGCTTTTTCTTATTGTCTTGCATATGATTATTTTAAATCGTAAGGTAGATTTGTTTGCTCAATCGTAGAATATACGTTATAATCGAAATATAAATTATATGTTGCTAAACAACAAGATTAGCATTTAAGCAATATCAAGGTATTTCAGGTGTATGATATTGAATAAATAACAACACGTTACAAATTTCTATGCGTTGAATATATTAATTCATCATTCATTTTCATAACTAAATAACTTAAAGGCATGGTCTTGTGCAGAGACTCGCAAAGTTGCTTATGAGTCGAAAAA
This sequence comes from Antheraea pernyi, assembly GCA_015888305.1. NCBI lineage: Eukaryota > Metazoa > Arthropoda > Insecta > Lepidoptera > Saturniidae > Antheraea > Antheraea pernyi. The sequence continues at coordinate 215,203 of MU159302.1, read as the reverse complement.
TAAAGCCTAAGATTTACTATATAAAATTGATATTGCTGATTTAAAGAGTTTTAAAATCATTACCGCAAGTTCTTCCATATACAAAATAAAGTATAAAATTAACAAGCACGATTTGTTTACTTATAAATTCTTTGCATAGTTATTAAGTTTGCGCGAATGCAGTGTAGTTATTTATGTGCGATATGATAATATAGTTTACAAAAACTTCGCTAAAGATTTAACAGATGGCCTTATTGGATAGTTTTGAAAAAATATTTACATTTAAAAAATTTTATAAAAATATTTTAAACGTAAAGTATAATTAGTCTATATATAATATTGTTAACAAAAATTAAATAATTATCACCTGTTTTTTTTAAATAATTACATAAATACTTCTTTTCAATTTAGGTTTTGAAGACCACTTTAGTTTACATTTTGATTACGTTTAATTGGAATCAACTTCATACAATATTTTATTTCTACTTCAGGGTCGGACTGTGGACCGACACGATGCATGGAAATTTCCCATGGTACAGCGTTAGCAGCTATGGGTGGAGATAGTTCCACGTGCATATGCCGGTGTCGCCGAGACACGCCCACTTTCCGTGAGGATCAGCGTGTGTGTGTCAACCATATCGACGGTAAAGACACAAAATATAGTATATCCTAACTAATATTATTACAGAAAAATGCCGACACCCCTTACACCCTAAAAAGGCAGAGTGTTGAAAACACGCGTTCTAGTCCGATCACTGAGATATTATCTAAAAAGCTGTAGATACGTCATAAACGGTTCGACAGTCCTTGTTAAATCTGCCCGTATTTAGCAACATATTACATACTATTTCTTATTCACCATGAATATTGAGAATATGCCATCTAAATCCACATTTTATCTATGACAGTGTGGCGTTACAATATTATTTTACGTATGTGTGCGTTATCGTGCCATTTTTTTTGTCAAAATATCATGTAGGTAACGTATCTACAGCTTTTTAGTTATAATATAATTTTTCAGTACTAGGATAAGTAACCGTCTGGGAACGTTACCTTTTTGTTGTATTGTTTTACTTAAAATTTTTCCTTATAATACAGTAGTTTCACTTCTATCGTGTATCGTTACGACACATCCTGTATACTTTTTACTTCAGAATATAAAATAATATATTATAAACACAATCTTTTGAAACAATCACAAGAAAAGTAACAAAATCTAAATAGTTAACTAAAATGCTAGTTAATTAGCCTTTCCACTGCCCGATCATTATGAGATTATACAAATATCTTATCAGGGGTACAAAAAAAAGGATACAGGATACTTGTCATCCAGAAGAAAGTACTATTCCCGATAGATAAGTCAAATGAATATGAACTCATGTGAATGTAATTTCCATTGTAAAATAGTATGTCATTTTCTTATTGCTTTCATATGTGTTTGATTATTAACTATCCTTAACAGAAACCCCACATGGGAAGACATCATTTACAAAAATTTAAAATAGCGACATCTAGTAGCATAATAGAACATATTAATTTTGTGGTTTGTAGTTGCTTATATCGTCAAAAAATATTCACAAGGGATTAGGATCATTCTAGAAAATATAATTTTAAATATTTTTACCATTATGGTACCAATAATAATTACCATTACAATAATTAACTATAAATTATGCATATAAATTTAATAATTGATTTAATTTAAAATAATACAGAATTGTAAGACGTTATTTTTGAACTTTCTGTTATAATACAATTTCTTAATTTGTTTTTTTTTTTAATATATATATTATAATGAAGGAGTATGAAGGAAAATTAAATTTTAATTCAATGATATAAAATTAGGGTATAAAAGCTTAGTAGCGTTGAAACTGCTTGACATGCATTCAAATAGGTCATAGTATTAATAATTCATGTTTCTTTTTCAGAATGTCTGATGGCTACCTTCGGTCGAGAAGGAACGAAACATAACATCCCGTTCGTCTTCTTACCTTTGAAAGGACAAATTATTTATCCTTCAAAAGAAATAATATTTACAGGTATGAATGATGAAAATAAAATATTAAATGTTTTTTTTTACTTATATAAATATATAATAATATTAGGTATTTTCTAAACAAATATATTAGGTATTTTGTGATAAATTTATGTTAAAAGCAAAAAACAATTCCGATACCGGGAATCGAACCCGAGCCTCCTGGGTGAGAGCCAGGTATCCTAGCCACTAGACCATATCGGATGTAA
>MU159302.1:169699-207806 GCA_015888305.1 Antheraea pernyi | reverse complement strand
TAAAGTGAAACTTCTTACGGCACGGTAAGGAAGAATAAACGTAAGGAAAATATGTATTAGTGTCAGCCTGGGTTATAGTATAACAAAATGAGTAAATGTATAATTAATTAAAATATACTGCGGGACTTCGTATAGTATATAGTTATGACCATTCTCATTTATATGTATATATTAGAGATGTATCGACTAGTCGGTAAAGCCGACTATCCGGCTACCATCGTTTTTATGTATTTCTTAATAAAAAGTATGTAGGGGGAATTACATTAAATAAAAACCTTGACTTTTGTTGTTATATTATTTTTAAACAGATTCTAAACAGATTTTTTTATAGCATTATCGTGAAACCAGTGAGCTGTAAAACTCAGTCCGTACCAAGAGCAAAAATCAAGAAATAATGCGAAGTACACAAAACAGGTTTCGACACGCTCGCAGGAGGAAGTTTCGATTTGCACGCGAATTATCTATGAAAGCGAAGCGTCACGAAAATCCCCGAAACCAACTAATTGGCCAAATAGTCGACCTTTTTTATTACCGACTAATCGGCTAATAGACCAAAGCCATAATCGGCACATGTCTAATATAGGTATATATATATAAGCCAAAGACGTTTCACTTCCTCTGAATGTACGCACTAATACATGCACTGTTTTTTGTTTAGGTACCTATGAGGTACTGATCTGAAATTACACTAACTCATTGTTTTTTCTTTAATTTGTGTTTTAGTCAGATACGCCCCTTTTTCTTACGGCAGCAGTTTAAATATTTAAAGTAATTATTACTGTTAATACTATCAGCCTATACGAAAGCCTATGAATGAATGTCTGAAGTGTTAAAATTTATAAAACGCCAAATGACGTCGCAAACAGCCGCCTTTCCTTTGTTGTTGTCGATCCCAGAACACGTGCAGAACTCTTACATTGCAATCTCTCTAAGAAATATTGATCTCGGTAACTAAATACATCAGGTACCTATCTTATCAATCGTATAACTACTTTGAGTTTTTTTTTCTATTGATATTGTTTGAAATTCTATAGACCCGGTTATATTTAAATTATCTGTTCATTAATTCATTTTATATAGTACTCTAAATTTGTATTGGATTTGGTGCTCCAATTCAAATGATTTATATTTTCCTAGAATCATCTCGTCCCCTTACCACCCTCTTAAGTATTACGCCCATAATTTATTAACTCGTTTTTATTTTTATATAAACAAATAATGTAAAATTAATTTACTACGCTTATCGGGCCATGTCTTGTCTGAAATATCTAAAATTAAAAATATTTTATTCAAACAAGCCTTGAAAAGGGACTTACGAATGTTAAACAATGAAGAGTCCTTATTCCAGCAAGAATCCATTTTTAAACTTTTTCTACGAAATCTATTTAATAACACATTAAGAAAAAGAACATCCCAATAAATTGTTTAAAAAAGTTATTATTTAAAAAAAATAGCCAATTAGAAATAACAAAAAAATTATTTTTGTAAATTTTGAAAAACATTTTGAAAAATCTTTTCGATAAAGCAGGAATATATAGGAAAGTTTCAGCAAATTGAAAGTGGTTGGGGGCAAAATTGCTCGATTTGACTTAGATTTGTTTTTAGTTTTGTTTTTTTGTTTATTTTTCTTTAGATCAGCAAATTGAAAGTGGTTGGGGGCAAAATTGCTCGATTTGACTTAGATTTGTTTTTAGTTTTGTTTTTTTGTTTATTTTTCTTTAGATTATGCATTTTTCGTTTTAATTGATAATATTCTATTAAGTTATTTCCACCTTGGTAACATAACAATAAAAAAAGATTCGATCAAGTCGAAAAAGTTGTGTCTACGGTTTATTATGATTGAGAGTGAATATAAAAGTTTTTTTCTTAAAACCAAAAAATAACGCATATTCATCGTTCGAGTCGTGGGTTTAAATGGTTTTGAATACATAGAAAAAATAACGAAACCTTTCGTGAATTAGTCGATCTTTGGGGCATTTTTGATAATTTTTCTTGCCATAATAACCTAATTCGGATAATTGCGAATATTTAAAAAAATAGACCAATTGGCTTAGCCTTTCCGAAGTTATGTCCGTGATTACTACATTTTACTTATATAACTTCAATAACATAATTTATCATTTCGTATAAAAATATTCGACAATTGTTATAAGCTATCTAATTTTTTTTTCCACATGTGAACAATAACGATTGGCAATGTCTACATGTGAACTATAGCAACTGGCAGACATATTCAACTATCAATAACTTTTTAAATTCAAGGACCTTATACCCCAATGGGGCTGATATGTTCGGTGGAATAAAAGCCCTATAAACAATGTAAAAAAATAAATAAGAATCTTATACCTAACTTATACTCCTATGTATAATAGTATCACCATAATCTAAGTTTTGTATCATTTAGAGTAATATGTATTTATTTTTGATTATAAATTAAATTAAATTTTAATTTATAAGAAAAAGTTGAATGTTTAGATATTTAATTTATCAGGTCACAAATGCAAATATCGGTTAATATCCTTTCCAATTAAAATTAACTGTTGATCTTATGGGCTTTAACAAGTTTTAAAACATGGCGTCGTTGAATGTGGTCCAATAACGTGGTAATTAATTAATTCCGAATTTTGTTATTCGGCTCATATTATGTTTTGACGTAAATTATATTAAAACTCCGGTATTTTCAATTAAAGATCCGTTGCATACTTTTTTAGTGCCTTATTGGTTTTTCACATCGAAGGCGCTTTATTTTTTTTGTAAAAAAAAATATTTTCCCATTTTTAGTGTGCATAAATATATCTGGCTTCTAATAGGTATAATAAATCGGTTCCAATTTCATGAAAATACGTATAGACGAAGTATGTGAAAAACAAATAAACGATTTTTCACCCCCTTAGGGGTTGAATATTTTATTCAAATTTATATGGGACCACCTCTGAATATAGCCAATTCAAATTAAAAAAAGAATCATTAAAATCGGTTCATAATTGACGGAGATATCGATAAACATACATAAAAAAACTACATACAACCTATAAGTAACCTGCTCCTTTTTCGAAGTCGGTTAAAAATGAGCTAAATTCAATTGTAATCGTTCATATACACGTTTAATTCTTTTAAGATTTTCAGTTTTTATACATCGAAAACGAAGTTCAAATTTTGCCGTCCATAAGGTTGTTAGTGTTTTTTTATATGATCTTCATATTTTACGTGGACGTAATTAGAATATCTTGCAAAATAAAGCAAAATAATGATTAGGAACGGCCAAGATTGGATTTAGCTAATATTAAAATATAACGACACAGTTATTATGAAATTATTCTCGTACAGCATAAAAGAGTGATGGTACATTAAGTTATAACATCATCGAATGAAGCCTTACATTGTACATGAGAATATATAAAATAATTAATAAAGGTCGAAAAACAAAAAGAATTCCGATACCGGGAATCGAACCCGAGCCTCCTGGGTGAGAGCCAGGTATCCTAGCCACTAGACCATATCGGATGTAACAAAGATTGTTAAAAATATAAATACAATCAGTAATGCTTTGCAGATGTCGAAGACGCAGTATGTGTGGTGACTAGTGCACAGTACCTATCTTCGTCCGGATGGGTTACACTACGTGACCTTATCGATAACGATGTTCCTTTCGGCTTATATCGAGATGAGGGCAGTACATTTTTACAGGTAACTATTGCCATTATTACGTATCACAATTAAAGACATTGTTTTTTTTTTCGAACTGACTACGCTATTGACCAAGCAAGGTCTTAACAGCTTCACCGGACTACTAAGGCGAGCGCTTAAGGCACTCAGCCGATTTTGTTTTGACAACTAGCTCACGGGTGCGTGGCACACCTCGGTTTTGGCTGTTGCCTGATACATACAATTCGCGACCTATGTAAGCTAACCTAAGCTAAGCTAACTATTCATACATATATGAGTTGTTGCAACATATATGTGTACCAAGCATACATAACTCAACAACTCCTATATATATTTCGTATCGGATAATAAAAATAATTCCGATACCGGGAATCGAACCCGAGCCTCCTGGGTGAGAGCCAGGTATCCTAGCCACTAGACCATATCGGATGTGAAAGACATTGGCTTGCAGACAAGAACACTCGTAATCTTTATAACCCAAAATTATTAGTAGCGTTGAAACACGTAATTATCAATTGCGAGGGATTTGTATTATCTACTTTTGCTTTGAAATATGTGGTTGGTAATAAATGATATATTTCTTTATTCCGTTTTTTTTATTGTTTATAATAATAATAATAACTGAATCCATACAAGTTATAAATTAATATGAGATAAGCAAAGTCGTTAATAAAAAAACACAGTGTGTCGTTAAAACAAAATACCACGTAAAGGCCAAGATCACGTGGTGTTCCAAGGCGGTCATATATTCGAGTAGTGATCGCACCCGACGATGCTTAACTTAGTTGATCGGACGAGAATCGGTGTTTTCAATACTGTACCGACACAGTGTTTATCCCACCACGTTTCGCCACACAGACAGGTAGCCGATCAGAATTTCGAAGCCCTTCCATAACGAGTTGTCACTTCAATATCAAATATGACCCATATTTATGTCTTCTATACATATAACACTGTAAATCTAACGTGTCTGTTAACTTTTGAGGTTTTTGTGAAAAAAAAAATATTTTTAAAAATGTCTGTCTGTCTGTATGAACACGCACACTGCTAAAGTACTTCGTTCACGCTAAAACATTAACAAGAAAATCAAAAAAAGCATAGAATCGAGTAACGTTTAGTCCTGTATTAAAATCGGTTCACTCTATTAAAAGTTATTGTAATTTGAATGACGACGCGACTTAAGTACGAGACATAAGTAGATAAGTAAACGTACTTATTACATTCAGATCTTCATTCCGATATACACGTATGCATTTGTGAATTATGCAATTTCGATTGCATGATTCACAAATGAATATATGTATGAATAGCTTAGAATAGTTGGCTAGGTCAGACACGACTTCTCAGGTAACAGCCCAAGCCCAGGTGTGCCGTGCACCCTTGTGTATGTTACCTAAAAACCAAATCGGCTGAGTGTCTTAAGCGCTCGCCTTAGTGGTCCGGTGAAGCTGTAAAGACCTTGCCAGGTCAATAGCGTGGTCAGTTCGAGAAAAAAAAACATTCCGTTGATTTTATTAGTCACTTTTCTTTACATTAGGTTCCACGCGGACGGAGACACGTGTACAGCTAGTCTGTTATAAGTTTTTTTTTCTATTGATATTGTTTGAAATTCTATAGACCCGGTTATATTTAAATTATCTGTTCATTAATTCATTTTATATAGTACTCTAAATTTGTATTGGATTTGGTGCTCCAATTCAAATGATTTATATTTTCCTAGAATCATCTTGTCTCCTCTTACCACCCTCTTAAGTATTACGCCCATAATTTATTAAACTCGTTTTTATTTTTATATAAACAAATAATGTAAAATTAATTTACTACGCTTATCGGGCCATGTCTTGTCTGAAATATCTAAAATTAAAAATATTTTATTCAAACAAGCCTTGAAAAGGGACTTACGAATGTTAAACAATGAAGAGTCCTTATTCCAGCAAGAATCCATTTTTAAACTTTTTCTACGAAATCTATTTAATAACACATTAAGAAAAAGAACATCCCAATAAATTGTTTAAAAAAGTTATTATTTAAAAAAAATAGCCAATTAGAAATAACAAAAAAATTATTTTTGTAAATTTTGAAAAACATTTTGAAAAATCTTTTCGATAAAGCAGGAATATATAGGAAAGTTTCAGCAAATTGAAAGTGGTTGGGGGCAAAATTGCTCGATTTGACTTAGATTTGTTTTTAGTTTTGTTTTTTTGTTTATTTTTCTTTAGATTATGCATTTTTCGTTTTAATTGATAATATTCTATTAAGTTATTTCCACCTTGGTAACATAACAATAAAAAAAGATTCGATCAAGTCGAAAAAGTTGTGTCTACGGTTTATTATGATTGAGAGTGAATATAAAAGTTTTTTTCTTAAAACCAAAAAATAACGCATATTCATCGTTCGAGTCGTGGGTTTAAATGGTTTTGAATACATAGAAAAAATAACGAAACCTTTCGTGAATTAGTCGATCTTTGGGGCATTTTTGATAATTTTTCTTGCCATAATAACCTAATTCGGATAATTGCGAATATTTAAAAAAATAGACCAATTGGCTTAGCCTTTCCGAAGTTATGTCCGTGATTACTACATTTTACTTATATAACTTCAATAACATAATTTATCATTTCGTATAAAAATATTCGACAATTGTTATAAGCTATCTAATTTTTTTTTCCACATGTGAACAATAACGATTGGCAATGTCTACATGTGAACTATAGCAACTGGCAGACATATTCAACTATCAATAACTTTTTAAATTCAAGGACCTTATACCCCAATGGGGCTGATATGTTCGGTGGAATAAAAGCCCTATAAACAATGTAAAAAAATAAATAAGAATCTTATACCTAACTTATACTCCTATTCAGGTGAAGGTAGCAACTTCCACCACCCATCGTAACCTCACTCGTTTCCTTCGGGACAACCAGTGAGGATATTTCACGCACTCCATCGAGGAGGAGAGTAAACTCGTTTTTATTTTTATATAAACAAATATTGTACAATTAATTAATTCGCTTATCGAAGCCTGTCTTGCCTAAAATGTCAAAAATTAAAAAAATATTTTATTCAAACAAGCCTTGAAAAGGGACTTACGAATGTTAAACAATGAAGAGTCCTTATTCCAGCAAGAATCCATTTTTAAACTTTTTCTACGAAATCTATTTAATAACACATTAAGAAAAAGAACATCCCAATAAATTGTTTAAAAAAGTTATTATTTAAAAAAAATAGCCAATTAGAAATAACAAAAAAATTATTTTTGTAAATTTTGAAAAACATTTTGAAAAATCTTTTCGATAAAGCAGGAATATATAGGAAAGTTTCAGCAAATTGAAAGTGGTTGGGGGCAAAATTGCTCGATTTGACTTAGATTTGTTTTTAGTTTTGTTTTTTTGTTTATTTTTCTTTAGATTATGCATTTTTCGTTTTAATTGATAATATTCTATTAAGTTATTTCCACCTTGGTAACATAACAATAAAAAAAGATTCGATCAAGTCGAAAAAGTTGTGTCTACGGTTTATTATGATTGAGAGTGAATATAAAAGTTTTTTTCTTAAAACCAAAAAATAACGCATATTCATCGTTCGAGTCGTGGGTTTAAATGGTTTTGAATACATAGAAAAAATAACGAAACCTTTCGTGAATTAGTCGATCTTTGGGGCATTTTTGATAATTTTTCTTGCCATAATAACCTAATTCGGATAATTGCGAATATTTAAAAAAATAGACCAATTGGCTTAGCCTTTCCGAAGTTATGTCCGTGATTACTACATTTTACTTATATAACTTCAATAACATAATTTATCATTTCGTATAAAAATATTCGACAATTGTTATAAGCTATCTAATTTTTTTTTCCACATGTGAACAATAACGATTGGCAATGTCTACATGTGAACTATAGCAACTGGCAGACATATTCAACTATCAATAACTTTTTAAATTCAAGGACCTTATACCCCAATGGGGCTGATATGTTCGGTGGAATAAAAGCCCTATAAACAATGTAAAAAAATAAATAAGAATCTTATACCTAACTTATACTCCTATGTATAATAGTATCACCATAATCTAAGTTTTGTATCATTTAGAGTAATATGTATTTATTTTTGATTATAAATTAAATTAAATTTTAATTTATAAGAAAAAGTTGAATGTTTAGATATTTAATTTATCAGGTCACAAATGCAAATATCGGTTAATATCCTTTCCAATTAAAATTAACTGTTGATCTTATGGGCTTTAACAAGTTTTAAAACATGGCGTCGTTGAATGTGGTCCAATAACGTGGTAATTAATTAATTCCGAATTTTGTTATTCGGCTCATATTATGTTTTGACGTAAATTATATTAAAACTCCGGTATTTTCAATTAAAGATCCGTTGCATACTACTCACAATTAAACCGTCTACAAATGTTTATGATACTATTTCTGTGGTAGTTACAGAATTTATACTGTTCGAAAGAGTTTTATTAAAGACTAACTTCTGCCCGCGACTTCGTACACGTGGTATAGTTACATTGAGTGAACGCTAACACGCAGCGGAAACTCTCAAAAGAAGAAAAAAACCCGATTTTGAAACATTCTTCATCGGTGCTCCGCTCCTGTTGGTTTTAGCGTGATCATATATAGCCTAAAGCATTCCTCGATAAATCAGCTATCTGAAACCATAAGATTTCAAATCGAATCAGTAGTTTTCCTGGGATTAGCGCGTTTAACCGTACAAACAAACAAACAAACTACTCAGCTTTATATATCAGTATAGATTCCTAGACACCAGCAATATTTTTTTTAACGAAATTTAAAATGTACAGGCCTGTTAGATTTACATTCTTCTTATATGTATTATGTAGACATAGAAGATATATGTATATATATAGAAGAAGATAGAAGATATAGACTACACACCTTGTAGGTGGTAGAGCCATGCTGAAGCTATTATTGATTTCAGCATGAATGGGTCGGCTCGTCCAGGGTACTACCACTCTCCCCCCTTTGCTACAAACGCAAATGCTCTTTACAAAAGGTGACCCACCTGTTCGTTTGCCTGCTTATGACATTTAAAACAAAAGAAGATAAATAGACAGGCATTTCTAAAAATGATGGAAATGGAAACTTGTTCCTGGACACCTTCAATTTTTTTTTACAAACATCTAAAAAGTACAGACATTATAGATTTACATTCTTGTTATACGTATGTATATAATACAATATAAATATAATATCGCCATACACACAAGGAAAATGAGGGACCACCACTTGGGAAACGATACTGTTGTATTTACCATCTACCACCCAAGCCGAATCGGTATTTACTCGGAATATCAATAAAACTTATCAGTTGTATGAAGTTATTATCACATATTTATTGCGCTTGCTCATTTGAGACAATTTAATGAGCAACTGATATGTAATTAAATTTGTCCGAATTGTACAAAGATTGTACAGAACGAATGGGAACGGATAAACAAGGATCAAGTTCGTGACTTTTTTTTTCCTCGAACTGACTACGCTACTCCAAGCAAGGTCTTAACAGCTTAGCTTTACCGAATGACTAAGGCGAGCGCTTAAGGCACTCAGTCGATTTTATTTTGACAATTAGCTCAAGGGTACGCGGCACACCTCGGCTTAAGTCAAGTTGGTGACAAGGTTGTCTATAAAGTCGATTTACGTCATTGGTATACAAAAACCCAAGATACACATTTAACGTCTTACAACCGGCGCAGAAAAATGAAAGCATAATTTTGGATTATGCACTCATTTTAAATAGTCTCGCATCCCTTGCGTCCTTGTAAAAACAACTTTAAAATTCAGGTAAGGTTGTTTTGCAAAATCATAAGTTTATCGCATAACTATAAACACTTATGTGCATTATTATGCATATTACATTGGGGAGCTTTTGCGGCCGTTTTGAGTAATTTTATTCGAGACAGTGTGTCTTTTTAATAAAAAAACTACTTTTTCTGACTTAAATATAAAAGTTAGATATATGTTCTTCTACAACTTTTCTCTATAACCCAATCATATATATCTCATCGTTAAGGCAGCGTTTGTAAGAAACGTTTTCGTTGGACCATTTTTTCTCCCACTTACCTTGCAAATCCGACTACCACAAAAAAGTCTTTTGATTTTTAGGGTTAATATTATAGTCTATGTATGACACTCACAAATAACGTGGTTTTATATTGGTAAAATTTCAAAATCGGTTTAGTAGATCCAGATATTACCCCCACAACAATACAAACTTACAAACTTTACCTCTTTATAATATTACTAGCCTCTGCCCGCGACTTTGTCCGCGTGGTGACTTTGGGCTAATGCTAACACACAGCGGTAGCTCTCAAGAGGAAAATAAACCCAATTTTAAAACATTCTCCATTAGTGCTCCACTCTTATTGGTCTTAGCGTGATGAAATATATATAATCTTCCTCGATAACTAAGCTATATAACACTGAAAGAATTTTTCTAATCGGACCAGTAGTTCCTGAGATTACTCTCTACAACGTCACAAACTCAAAAACTTTACCTCTTTATAATATTATAATATATGTAGTATAGATTATGTATTTAGTACATTAAGTATTAAGTGTACATTCAATTTATGAATTGTATTGTATAAATACATAGTATGAATGAGAAAAGCTCACAACACGAGTCTGTTATACATTTAGTATACACAAAAATTAATGAATACAATTTAAAACAAAGTACAAAGCGCACAAATAAATATGAATAAAAATGTTCAGACGTATTAATATAATCCAGGTTTGTGCACCAGCATTTTATAACTTTTATGTCGATAATATCGAGATGAGAGATAACAAAAAAAGCCCACAAGGGATTCATGGATTCTTATTTATACTTCAGTACGTTACATTTAACGTCAAGGTGTTTTCCTTAAGATATTTGATAGTCTTCTTAGGTCCCATTTAAATATACCTTCGTAAAGATTATAGTTATGTAAAATAAATATACCTGACATAATTCAACATTGTATGAAGTAAAACGGTATGTTAAATAAAATAAACAGAGATACTACCCTAGCTGAACAATTTTGCTTATTTTTATGCGGTCTCGGATAAGAGAGTTTTTTAAATTCATCAATCGGTCCGAAGTTGCGTTATCTTCGTATGCAAGTGTTGAAATGTGATACGTTTGTGTAGATAAAAGTGATGGCGGTAAACGAGCGATTTGTATAATCTGTCTAAAGGTCTCTCGCATTTTGATGTGTCCGGCCTGATAAATTTGCAAGATGAATACTATAGTGAAGTTCGTCTTACACCGACCGAAGGCAAGAACTTTGTACGTGCAAACAAATTACACGTACATTTTAAACTTGATTTAGCATATCCCTGCATTCTTCGCTGGATTTATGTGCAAATTTTTTTTGGTGACAAATTTTTGCAACATCTCGTATATTCTGTAAATAAAGTTAGATTTAATCTTTATAAAGGTTTGAAGCGGTGAAAATACCATGTTTCTGAACTCTTTCATTTAAAGTTTCTGAAATGCAATTATTATTACAGTGGCGTGGTTCACCTGCACTGCACACACGTTTGGAAGGTCGGTTAATAGCAGTTCATGTACTCTGCTCAGCGTCCACATCTACACGGCTTGTTGCGTCATGCGCAGCCTTCCGTGTTGCGGGCGCATCACATAATAGTTTGCTAGGTATGAGTTCCATATAAATATATTTTTAATCAATTTAAATATTCATATTCATTAATTTGTTCTTAATAGTAATCTCGAACGGTTCACTGCGGATATATGATACTAGCTTCTACCCGCGACTTTGTCTGCGTGGAATAGTTACTTTGGGCTAAAGGTGATATGCAGTGGAAGCTCTCGAAAGAAAAAAAAACGATTTTGATACATTCTTCGTGGGGGCTCCACTTATATTGGTTTTAGCGTTATGATATATAGCCTTCCTCGAAAAATTAGCTATTTAACACCAATATTAATTAATCAAAAACCAGTAGTTCCTGAGATTAGCACGTTCAAAAAAATAAACTCTTCAACTTTAGAATATTATTATAGGTAGGTTAGCTGATTCCCGTCCGCTTCGATAGACATTAAAAAAATGACAAACGGGCAATCGAATAAAAAAAAAAGTAACCTAAAACTATTTACGAAAAATTCCGCATCAAATAACTATAGACCTATAGCGATATGTTCAGTAGTTTTGTTTTAATTAAGCCTCAAAGGAACTGCATTTTATTACGTACCATCTTTTCTATTTACAGATGTGCGTTCAATACCGTTTCATGCTGGTGAAATTGTGGCTACGGACTCTGTTAACCAAAGTCAAGGGTTGAGCGTCCTGGAATCATTGGCTATCGGTGTTTGCGTATTGATGCTTGTTTTTGTATATGCAGCTGGGATTTTATTTTACATACATTACAAACAACGACAAAAGAAGAAGCGGAAAGACCCAGACCAAAATATGTCGAGTATATTGTCCGAAAATGGGTCTCCGCTTGAATCGCGTATCGATATGAGTAATGTGGTAAGAACTAGCAGAAATTCTATTACTGTATTATTGAATACTAGTTTTAAAAAGGGCTTTAATGTAAAAAAAACATGTACTAATTGCTGAAATTATCTTTCAGATGTTAAAAACTAATCCATTGTTAAATCTAAGTGGATTGGGAGGTGACTTTTTCAGTAATGGTACCGGATACTCTGATGTTAGCGAACACAGGGAAGACAATCTTAAAACGTCCCCAAATAATTTGAAAAAGGTATTAATTTGGACTTTGCTCATTTAATTTCATAAATATCAAATATTATAATCAATTTATATGTAGTTTCAGAATATTACAAAAAACTGCAGTATTATATCGGCCATGGTGCACACTCAACGCAATAAGCCCACTAGACCTTCTATAAGATCTGTAACAAGTTCTGAGAGCTTCACGGAACGTCTTTATAAACGCGCAGCTTCTCCTGATGCTCTAGAGAGAGCTCCACATTCAGACTTGTCTATAGTTGATTACAATGAAGAAAGTCATATGGTTTCTGGCAGGAATTCTATGCCTTCCAACACAGAGACAGCCTACCGGAAGAAATTATATTTTAATCCTGAGTTCTTTGAGCTCGAACAATTAAAGGTGCTATTTAATTCTAAATACTTTTCTATCTTTCAATAGTTTAGATCTTTTTAACACAGTTTTATTTTTTTACATATATCGAGTAGAGAATAAATGTTTATGTTACTTTCAGAACCCATCTCCAGCAGCCGTGGAATTTTTAACTAAAATTCGTGAAGTCATGTCCATTGCTAAAGAGAAAATGACGTCAAAAAGGTTTTTACCGATGCTGTCTGATATTCCTGAAGAAGATTTATATCACACCATTGATTTAGGTTGGGATTTCCCCTGTGCAAGACGTGGTCGTAGATTTAGTGCGATAAGTCTTAAACAAGAAAATAGTCGGAAATCAATGACTTGTGGTGGATGTCCGGGATGTAATAGCAAGGTACAACCACAGAAGGCTGTTGCTTTAGCAAGATCAAATTCTTGCAAATCATGTGTAAGTGATGATTATAAGCAAAGAATTGTTAGAAAATGGTTAGATGAAGTGCCAACACCATCAGCTTCAAAAAAGAATATAAAATCTAATGTTAAGAGCAGTATTCCAAAATTAGAACTGAAAACTAAAATAAAAGAAGTTCGGCCTAAATCTGCAGAACCTTTAAAATCTGAGGAAGATCAACGAAAAGTCAAAGAAACAAAACCAAAGGATATTAAAGTTGTAAAGATTACAAAGGAAGATATAGTTATTGCGGATTATAAACTAGAAGGAGATATCGATTTGAATAAAAAAGCAATTAATTTGGGTAATAACGATATAAATATGGATACCGAAACAAAAACAACAAATAAAGCTACTGTAGATACGACTAATAACAAGGCTCCTAAAAATGTATCAGAATCAAAGATAAGTAATAAAACTTTAAAAACCAGTGAAATTAATAAGAGTGAAGAAAAGAAACTAGGTAAACCTGTAATTAGCTCGCCAAAACCAATATCTCAAAATTCGATACAAGGGAATAACAGTCCGACTAGTCACAATTCAAGACAAATTAGGAAAAAGTTACCACCACCTCCTCCACCCCCAGTTAGCAAACAAGAATGTTCAAAAAGTGAAGAGTCTGTGCCAGTTGCTCAAGAAGTTAAAGTTAAAATGCAAGCTGTTATACGTGAACTTTATGATTGTCAACGGGTAGAACCTATTGAATTGGAAGAAATTAAAATGGAAACTATATCACCTATTACTCCTAAAATTGTTATACCAGTAATTGCTGCTGACTCCCATTACTTCAGTGATGATAATATGTTTATAGAAACAAATAAAAAAGACATCAATTGCGACGATGCAATGGATTACGATAGTTTGGAACGTGGTGTAATGAGACGTCGTAGATTTTCCATTGCGTGTCGACCTGAACTGCCTTATAAAGAAAACTTCATGGATATCCAAAAAACAGAAACTTCTGAAAGATTAGCAAACAGCTGGCGGGATATCAAGAGGGCCGTTGAGGAAGAAATAAGAATTCCAGAATTATCTTTGAAATCAGAAAATCGTAGTCAATCTGTATGTGAAGTATTTATAGATAATTCTGATTCTTTGTACAGTGACAGTTCAAATCCGGGTCCTTTAACTATTGAAGTAAGAGGTTCTCCTTTACAAAATAGGCGTAACTCTAATGAAGACTTCGATCCTGATACTCTTGATAGAAAACCGAAGCGAGATGTTAAAAAACGCGTAGAAAAAATATTCTTAAAATCAGCTGGTAGCTTTAAACATAAATCGACATCCTCTGAAACTAATATACAAAAGAAATCACCTGATATTGCAACAACAAAGAAGATTGGCAATTTGAGACAAATATATGAAGCTAAAGCAAAAGCTCAAAAAGATGAAATACAATTTTATAATAGACGAGGGAGTATTCCATATGGAGGACAGGATATGCCGTCATATATACATTCTCTTAAAACTCCTGATTTGATACGAAATATCGAAAGTCAGAAAGATCCTAAGCCACCAGTACCAACAAAAGCTAAACGAGGAATTGATTTGTCGCCGAAATTTATAAATACCAAACGTGATAGTCCTCCTATTGATTATCGGCGTACTTCCGAAGAACGCGACCGTTTTTCGGCTTACACAAGATTTGAAAACTTAAACGCTCGCAGATCTGGACGTAGATCTGCGCGAACAAGAACTAGGCGAACCGATTTCAGAAAACTTTACAGAACCGAGGATTCGGGCTACATGAGCACTGATTCTAATGAATCGAAACGAAAAGCAAGATACTTAATGCAACTAAGGCCAAAGACAGGATTCCATGAACCTATACAAGTGCAAACTGTAAGAACAATTATCAAAACTCCTATATTACCAATTGAATCTGACACAGATGAACTAGAATCATTAGGTGATGGGCGGAGTGAGTCTGGGGGAGAAAGTGTTGAGACTGATTCCGTATTTTTTGGTAATTGCGACGACTCAAAAGATTTGTTTGCAGAATTAGGTTTATGTGCCTTTGAGCCGCATAGAAAGGTTGTACGAGGCCAGGAACAAATTGATTCCGGTTTTATGGGTGAAACGAATATAATTCTGAGCGGTGACAGTGACTCAGAACATAGAAGTGTCATATCGATTGTAACAGGTCACGAGGGTAGAGCTTCTGCTGGATCTGTTTCGAAATTGGACGACCCGCCATATTTACATACAATAGAATGTTAAGTTGCCAAAATATATGTTTATGAATTTTTGTAAATAATCTTTAAGCTTTGTTTTTAAATTATCATTTTTCTATTGTCTAAAAATGTGTATAGAATGCATAAATAATAAAGAGGATATATTATGTTTAGAGAAAGTCTGATAATAAAAATGGTGTACCTAAGTTAACCAATCGCTTTAAATGAACAATTTAGTTCAGTAGATTGGAAGTAGAGTCTACTGCTTTGTTTTTTGTGACTGAAGTAGATTTTAGACACCCATGTTTACCTCACTATAATACAACGAATAGTATCTAGGCGTATTTTATTGTTATATTTCAGTGTGTTATGAAGTAAATAATATAATTCGATTAGTAATTATAAGTATACTAGCGGCCCGCTCCGGCTTCGCACGGGTATGACATATATAGCCTATGTCATTCACTGCAAAAATGATTAAAATCGATCCAGTAGTTTTGATTTATTCATTACTGCCCGTGGCCCGCACGCGTTAAATTTGGAGTAAAACAATTCCCCTTTCCCTATACCATGAAGATTTCCTGCCATCTTTGGAATATCTATACATATACCATCGCGGAGTTTTCTGTAGACTTTTTCAATGTGTACAATACTTAGTACATTTTTTACGACATCACATTAGAAACCTCAAAAATAACAGTATTTCTCCACTATTAAAAAAAAAAAACCGCATCAAAATCCGTTGCGTAGTTTTATAGATTTAAACATACATAGGGATATAGGGACAGAGAAAGCGTCTTTGTTTTATACTATGTAGTGATTTGCTATTTCGATAATACCCACCATTGCAGCCGCATACGTGCGTCTAAATTATTGTGTAAGTTTTACCGATTTCGTAATTGTTGATAAAAATAAATTGTTCGTCTGTCTTGTCATATGTATATTGTTAATTATATCTTAATCTGAAGGCCATTAGTCCTTTTCATAATATAAATTTTGTTAATATATTGTAAATAATGAATAAACATGTGAACGTATTTGTAAATTTTGCAACCGGCCGGACGTGCAATTAAATTTTTTATAGTTTTTCTCGGGAATTATAAAAATTATTGGAATTTAATACTATGGTGCTTGGTACGATTAAGAGGCTCAATTTATTTATTACAAATATACTTTAAGGAAAATGAAATACGAAGACTAATAATATAACCTTATTATTATTATAGATAAGGTTTAAAATAGATATTTGCATTCTTTGATTACAAAGTTATGTTTAAGTATATTTTTATATGAAATAAAATTAATTATATGTTACAAGGCACTTTAATTTCCATCTTTCTACAGTTTTAATTAATTCCCACTTCAACACGTTTTCTTCTAACATGAAAAAAACATTGGAAATTTGAATGATGTTCCACTGCATTATCCTGCTTAGACACCGTATTGACTGAGGTAGGTTCAAATCCTTGCAAATGATCGGTGTTTTCGGTGAAAGAAAATAATGTGATAAAACCATAACATTGTGGTAGGCGTTTTCTACGAGGCGAGCTACCCAGTTGTAAATTTGTGGCCAAGCACTTATGGGTGTCCTCCTGCAGCTGCACACGAGAGCCAGTCCCTCCAGGTCCAGAGTATTTATCATCTTGGACAACATTTTTTTTTATTGTAGCACGGCAAAATGACTGCAGTATGCCTGATGGTAAGCATAGTACAATCCAAAAACAACGGCGACCACCGAGTGACACACTATCCATCGCCGGTCGCCGCTGTCATGCCGGCCTGTGAAAAGCTGGATATGCACAGGCTGATCTCGAAACGCGACCCGCAAAGCGAATCACTATGACGGGCTTTTTCGCCATGTACATGGTGGTTGCGACCCAGTTATGCTGTAAAATCCTACCACCCCGCTTTCGCCATTGCCTCGTTCGTTATTCAGCAGGGTGCATCACGTGCAGGTGAGGTTGGCTTGGGTGTCTCAAGTCTTATGATGTTATTCGACACCCCTTACCCTCTTTCATTTAACATCAAGTCAAACTGTAATCAAAAACGCTACATCCTAGAAACCTAAAAATAAACAAGTATAATAAACAATGATTCGATGATTTTATGAGACATGCAACCAGTTTGCGAATTACATTAAAATTTTGTCTTTGTAAATTAATTCCAAATTACATTACAATTACAATAACAACACAATACAATTCAAGATCGCCTGAATGTCTAAAGTAATTAGTTTTCAATGCAATGTCTTAAATTCATTTGTTCGTATTTCTCCCAACGTTTTCGATCGTAGATAATTATTTACGTGGTTTAACAATATGAGAAATTGTGATTGCCTAGTGGTTTGACCGGTGGAATATGATTTTGATGTCAGCAGGTTCGAACCCCGGCATGTACCAGCGAATTTTTCGGAATTTGCGTACATTTACTAATTTAAATAGGTAACACTATCGGCTGACGGTGAAGGAAAATATCGTAAGGAAACCTGAACCTGAGAAATGTTCTTGTAGTATTATTATATGTGGAATATATAGAACTGTGAATTTCTCAGAGTTTGTAATCATCTATACGTCGTGGGCTGGCGTGGTGATTACACCCATACCTTCCTTCGGGAAGAGGCCTATGACCCTGCAGTGGGTCTCTTACAGGCTGATGATGATGGACAATATTTGCTACGTTTATTTCATGGACTAAATTTTATTCCAGTTTAGTGTATTAAGAGTTGATAATTACCCATTCTTTTGTTAGATATCAATGTAATTATAATTAATTACCGTTCATTTTACTGCTACTGTACTAGAGTTTAACACTGGATTTTAAGACGACTTTCTTTCCGTTTTGCTAATATCGGACAGAGATGGTGTCGTTTCTAAAAATATTGTAAAACTTTCTCTACATTTTCAGACCGAATGTCATCGGCCCATTAGCTCAGTTGGTTAGAGCGTTGTGCTAATAACGCGAAGGTCGCGGGTTCGATCCCCTCATGGGCCAATTTTTTTTTGACAATATAATTACTAAACATTTTTGTTAACAATATGCTTCAGTTATCATACAGATAATTTCAACAAAATGTAAATATATATATATATATATTGAAAATACATTTCCTGCTTAAACAGGTCAGAACTATTGAACATATTAGTATAGTAGTAAAACCATACGACATTATATGATTTATATCGTGGATGTTCTAGCCTCATTATTTTTTTAAATTCGATTGATTCTGCAATTTTACATCCACCGAAGGGGGCGGAAAATACCTATGTATATAAGTATATCAAAAGTACACTATTATTACGAAATTACTAGATCAGCGGGTTCGATCCCCTCATGGGCCAGTTTTTTTTTTGACAATGTAATTACTAACCCTTTTTGTATCAATATGCTTCAGGTATCATACATATAATTGAAACAAAATGTAAATATATATATTGAAAATACATTTCCTGCGTAAACTGGTCAAAACTATTGAACTTATCAGAATAGTAGTAAAACCATACGAAATTATAAGATTTTTTTCGTGGATGTTCTAGTCTCATTATTATTATTATTTATTTTTTATGTCATAAATGGCAAACGAACATGTGGTTCATCTGATGTTAAGTGATCACCACCGTCCATGGACACTAACAACACCAGAGAAGTTGCAAGTGCATTGGCACACTTTGGGGGGAACGGAGAGGAGAGAGGAGTGGAGGTGGGCCTCCGGCGCTCTCACTAACCGAACGAAACGCAACAATGCAAGCACTGTTACTTCACGTCAGTTTTCCGCGAGAGGGTGGTACTACCCCGGACGAGCCGATCCATTCATGCTGAAACCAGTAATAGTTTCAGCGTGGCTCTACCACCATTAAATGTTTTTTTAGATTTGATTGATTCCGCAGTTTTGACATCCACCGAAGCGGGTGGAAATCACCTGTATCGGTTATATCAAAAGTACACTATTATTACGGAACGACCAGATCCGTAGTTACACAATACTTAGTTACGTACTATCTCATAAAACATTTGGAATGTATTGAATATTGAATAACAATATATGATATTCTCAAGTACATATGGCGTGACCGCGGCTCGGCTTTCTAAAGGAAAACCATGAAAATAGGTTCCTAAAGCTCAGTGTTATACACACATCTGCAAAGAAAACGGTGTTGTCATGTAATACGACAAAGTCATAATACGAACAGTATTTATTTTAGGGTCGTCAACATGAAAATACATTAGTAAATATTAAAAGTAGGATTTTTTAAATTGACTGATTACTGATATTATGTTACATTATATTGTTAATGTTTGAAAAATTGTTTTCACTCGAGTTCTTGACTCGGTTTAGTTCCTAACTCCCGCCCTGAATCCTTCAGGGAAGAGGAGGTTCAGATTCCGTTGAATTTATGAACACGATGTCTCCTAAAACTTTAATTACTATTGTGTATGTGTGTATGGCTGCTTGTTATTGTAGTATGTGTAAAATACCTTTCTTAACGTTTACTAAAACCTATTCCTTCTGCCTTAGCCTTATAGTAACAAAACATTAATTCGTGTATCTCTTCTGTTAATCACTTTCTTCGCGAATCATTAATATCTACTGAACTTGGCATGGTATCTACTAATGGACCGGCAGAGCTAGTAGGAAGTTCCCCGTTCTGCAAAGTTTCATCGGTGTCTCGGAAATGGTCGGCTGTGGTGTTTACGGGTACCCCGGCTCTCGCCCGCCTGTTCAACGAAGAGCCACTGACGGTCCGTATACTGTCACATCCAGCGTCAGCTCCAGACGTGCCCCGACAATCACCCTCGGACAGCGGCATTAATCATTTACTTTTAAGATTTCTGTTGTCCATATCTATGGGTGGTTGCCAGGGCCCTTAACCAGTTGATTAGTAATTTCATTTCAGATGTCCGCCTCTCACGTGGTTTAGATCTTTTGCACGGACGTAGGTTTGGGCTTTGAGTGGCTCATTATATTATATTATATTACACTACTGATATTATATTACATTTATCATATCGATAATTACAAAGTATTTGAAAATATATTTAAGTTAAAAATCATGAGAATAAGTGCTTGATATTCAAAGCGGTAGGGACATACCAATTATGCGGGACTGGATCTAGGGCACACGTACGCGCTAGTGAAGCTCATATCAACATTTAACAAACAACACCGCTTAAGCCGAAAATTGGCAGTTTTTACTTTTAAATGTAATTTGATAAATATTCTCATGACACGTCTAACTCACATTCTGAATGTTTCAACTAATAAAGACTCACAATTCAATTCAAATTCACTAATTACAGCATGCAAATTTAATTTTAAAAAATGAGTGCGTGTAATCGTCACACGTGATGGAAGTAAAACTTTTTAAATATTTTTGATTTTGTCAATAAATAGTTTATAACAAATCAATCAAAACTATTTGAAAAAAAATAATAAAAAAAGCATTAAATTGAATAATAATAAAAATCATACAATATAATTAATTATGTATAAATGAGCGCCCGACCGTACAGCCATCTGGATTCAATGTAAGTAAGTAACAAATTAAATCAAAGCTTCATTATCTATTGTTTGAATGTATCAAAGATTCGGCGATACCGTAAAACCCCGACCGGTCAATAACGATTGCAGCGAACTATCAGTTTAACTATTCAAACAGAGCGTTTGTACGCCCGTGTTCGCGTATCCACAGATCACTGCGTCGTGGTCTGGCGGTGAATTTCGCTCCAATACACTGTACTTTGTCCCCCGTCAGTAGCAGCTCAAGCCAGGGTTCAATCTCCAGAGTGGAGCCATTGAGTACGCACTTAGTAAGATTTAACAGTCGCGATATTGTATTCAGAGCAAGCTATTTTGGCACCTTTAAGATCGTTGCCATACGGCTGAGTGCCTTAAGCGCTCGCTCAAAAAGCCCGGTGAAGATATAAAGGCCAACAACAGAGAGTCAGGTCGAAAAAACAAACATCGAGAGTACAATAAAAGTATAGTATCCTCTATAGTGACAAGCATAGTCGTATTGTGTTCCGTGAGCAACCGATGTATGTCCAGTAATCAAGCCAATACGCAAACGGCCATAACGTTTATCAGGTTCCGGGATTAGTGAGTTTACATGCAGCTGCCGCAAAGCTTGTAGGCCGGTATGACAGTGATAATTGGCGATGGATTTTGGATGGCAGTGACCAGTTTGGTTACTTTGGTTCATTGCTTTGGATTTCACGGTACTTACCATGTATTCTATATATTTTATTTCATGGGTTTTATTAGGATTTAGTCAAAATATCATCTGATGTAAATGACAATGTGGTCCCAGATAGTAAACACGCTAAAATTATAGGGCCGGCTCTTAAGAACAGCTGCCGGAAAGCACCTATAAGTGCTTAGCGACAGGTTTTGAGTGTGGTAGCTAGCCAGGCGGTTTTAGATAAAGCATTACCACCATACCTATGTTTTCATCAGGTTGTTTTCATTCTCCGAAAGCTCCGGCTCATATCGCAACGATTCGAACCTACGTCGATCGACGCGGTGTCTAATCACGCTGATCACTGATCCATCATAGCTTCATCGCCATTTATCACCAAAAAGTTAAAATTCGTCAATAACGTTAAGTATGAACTCTATTGAAGTTAAAAAAGGTGTTTTAGTTTAAAAACCTTTTTACCTACCTATCTTTATAAATTTTCAACATTTTCTCGCGTCATCGTTCCCGTTCTCTTTGAATATAAGCTACTGGCACGCCACCTATCGTGAAGTATAATACTAATGCAAATTACTTCATCTGAGTCCATGCCACATTATGAAATAGTCGCATCTGTACGAATAGTAAAGACACGCATATTAAATGGTGCTAGAGACACGCTTTAATGACGGTAGAGCCACGCTGAAACTATTACTGGTTTCAGCATGAATCGGTCGGCTCGTCCGGGGTAGTACCACCCTATGGAAGGCGATTGTTATTACAAATTATTTATTGAAGTGAAACTTCTTTAGAATCGTTGCGTTTTCAAACCGGATACAACGAAAAACAACGACAGGTAAGAGACACAAATACAAAAATTAGTGAGCCAGAGCGAGAGAGTAAATGTCGGTGTGTCAAACCGAATACATCGGAACGACAGGTAAGAGACACAAATACACATACAAAAAACAAATACAGAAATTATATATAAATCAATTTTATATTACGTAACAAAATACTATACAAATATGTTGAAAAAAGTTACATGGCCCATGAGGGGATCGAACCCGCGATCTTCGGGTTATTAACAGGACGCTCTAACCAACTGAGCTAATGGGCCGATATCACTGTTTAATAAATTACTGTGTTATAAAATTATAAATGCAATATTTGTGTCTAAAATATTTTTGTTCATTTCTTATCCTATCATCGGCTCAATATACACTGATAAAAAAAGTTATAAAATTGGATTAAATTATTAAGTTTAATAGTAGATAGGAAACTAACTAAGATATAAGAAGATTTATAGCAGAAATAACAGTCTGTGTCATAATCACTAACGACAGAAGTGAAATTTTTGTATTACATACAGAGAAAAAAAAGCCACGCGGTGTTCCAAGGCGGTCAGCCATGCAAGTACAAACCGCGCCCGATGTTGTTTAACTTCGGTGATCGGACAAGAACAGGTGTTTTCAACATTCTACCCGACACAGTGTTTACCCCTACCACTATTCGTTACACAAAAAGGTTGCCGATCAGAATTAAAAAAGCTGTCCTATAAGAAGCTTCACTTCAAAGAAGATTTGAAAACATTGTTCTTAATGTGTCAGTCCATGATTTGCGAATAATAACAGAAAAGAGTTGTATGTAAGTAATGCAAACGCAGAAAATAATAGTAAAAATCACTACATATTATAACGGAAAGTCCTCTGCCACATCTGTCTGTACGCGATACACTAAAAAAATACTTAACGGTCTTCATGCGGTTTTCACCAATAGATAGAGTGATTCATGAGGAAGGATTAAGTATATAATTTGTCAAGATTTTTTTTTATCAAAGCGGGAGAACGCTAGTTATAATATGTAATTACTGCATACTACTACATACCATACCTGTATTTACTATTCGATACAGACCTATTACTTTGTCGTGAAGCGACAAAAAAATGTAAATACCTATATATACTAGTATTTATATAGATAGTCGTATAAATATTCAGATACAAAATAGTTAAAAACATTTTCCTCGTTTATTTTTTTTTGTAGCAAATGAAGAGCTATTAAATGAGATGCTGATATATGTGATTATGATGAATTTTTTTTTTCTGTTACCATGGACGAGTCGTACCCTTTATTAATCTTTGTTCATCTCTATCCTTCATAGTACACTGTGCTACTGAAACTTTAAAAAAAAATATCGTCGACTTTCAATGAGTATTATTATTAAAAACGCAATTTAAAAACCTTATGACTTAGAATAATATATATTGAGTACTTCTATTTTAAGCATTGTTGAAATCGGGGTCACTCTGAATGCCTCCAGCGGCAGATGTCGAAGATAATGTGTGTTGTTATACATTTAGGCAACTACCGCGATTACGATTTCTGGAAACCAATAAAAACTGCCGTAAAATTCGAAGATTTTTGTAACATTTGTTAAAATTTTTATGCAATCTAGAACATTTCGCAAATCCGATGATTTTTAATTTTCGAAGATACTTTTCATCTTTGTTAACTATAATTGGACATGGACTCTCGTTAGTAAAACTGCGAATATATTGCACAAATGTTAAATATTCCATTCTATTAAACTGGTTACAATAGATGAATATTGTGAACATTTAAATAGTAAAATTGTAGCCTATACGAAATATGAAACTAACATGTACAATAATATCCAATTCAAGAACACCTCAGATTGAATTCGAAGAGTATATGGCATTTAATACTTGTAACAATCTTCATATATATCTGTTCGATCTTTTGGGCTTGAAGGAAAGGAGTCTGCTATCAAATCATTTGATGATCTTATAAAGCATTTAATGATTTAATCTCAACGTAATGATATTTGACGGGCTTTGAAATTACTATGACTGTCTTACTTGCATTTAAATCATGACATGAATAACCTTCGTAATTTTACAGTAACATGCTCATGCAAAGCGTTAAAGGGAAGGGAACTGACTCGTATGAAATTGTGGCCACCTCATTCTCCCAATATATTATTAATTTTGAATATATTTCCATTAAAACAAATCAAATAAGAAAACATGGGCTATAAAAAATACCTTAGAATTTTAAAGGAGTAACAGTTATATAACCAGTTATACATTATAATTTAAAATTAATACCGTTTGAGGTCATTAGTAACACCCCCGATATAGTCAATAGCGCGGTATCGCAGGTCAATAGTGGCTCCCTCGATATATATAATACATTCATTCAATTAAATTGAATACGCTGCTCATGGCTTATTTGTTACATTTTTTTATTGTTCCATTGGCTCTTTTTGCTTTTATATTATACCTATGTTTTCACCTGTAATCAATAACTGTATTTACGTGTGTGTTACCAATGAACGTGTTTTTATTCTATCAAAATATCAAATTCAAATTGGCTATTGTTTATGTTACATACATTCTGTAGAGGGGCGAATGTTGTCCAGCATTTGTTGAGTAATTTAGTAGGCAGAGAGAGAGAGAGAGTAGTCCGGTGAAGCTGTCGGTTAGAGTCAGTATGAGAAAAAAAAATAGTAGGCAGAGTGTTTAGTGATTATACAAATGACTGCTGTTACAAGTTCTCTGTTGGTGGTGCTATTTTCAAACACTCTCTTATATACTCATTCTTAATCTTATCCATATTAGTTACACCACGTATCCATCTTAACATTCGCATCTCTGCGAAGTGTAATCTTTTCAAATACGTCTCTATCGTAGGCCAGCACTCACATCCATACAGCATGACTGGTCTTATAGTAGGTTTGTACACCTAAATTGGTTAATACTAAGATATATGCAATTAAGTATAGAAATATTATGTATTCAACATAATATATTTTACACTATCGAAGCGATCATAGTTGTAAAGTCTGAATGATGCGTTAATCAATGCAAATTCGAAGTCTATACAATAAGGGAGCTTTGATAAAGGAAATCATGCCGATGAAAATAGAGATGGGACATTTTCGGCAGCTCGTTTGGCTATTGTTATTAGTAATTATGGTTTATTAATATATATAACTAGCTGTTACCCGCGGCTCAGCACGCGCTTTTTAAAAAATGTATTAAAGAAATGGAAAATTGTGAGGGGGTGTGTACATTACAGAAAAGTTTTTTCAAAAACATTTGTAACTACGATACTCACGCCAACTGTAACATGTAACGTGTACATTAGATATATAAATACAAATAGTATATCGAGTGGGATGTGATTTATCATCAGCAACATAACTGGAACTTCAACCTACTATACACCAAACTCAGTACTCACTAACACTATATAAGAAAGTAATGAAAATTATAAACTATACATTATCGAACAATATATCTTAAATCTTTTATTTTATAGATAGATATAATATGCCCGTATTGTCGATATACTTAAGTTATACGTTGCTATAATAACTGAGTTATGTAGAAGCAAACGTGGTAAATAAAACAATATGGCCGCCAAATTGACCAAAAAGATGATATAATTCATATTACATACAAATATATGTCTTTCAATTATGGTATCGAAGCGATCATCGTTGTAAAGTCTGAATGACGCGTTAAACAATGCGGAATCGATGTCTATAGAATAAGTGAAATATTGATAAAGGAAACCATGCCCATGAAAATAATGATGAAATTATTGTTTTTTATTATATATAATTTGGCCTTTTCACCACAATCTCACCTCATGTTAAATGTATGTATATATAATGTATAGGTATGCTCCGTGACGGAACGAAACACGTGTAATCGATTGTGGTTTATCACACGTTAATCTGCAGCATATTTTAATTAATTATTTATTACAGTTACATACCAACAGAGTCAACTGTCAACCAAAGTACGCGTTTCCAATTCTTTTTATTGTTTCAGTTAGATATATTTAGCTCTCTGTCTATTACTAGTTTCATGTGTTACTTTTTCAGGTACACTTGGACAAATAAAATACATCTCTGTCTATTACTAGTTTCATGTGTTACTTTTTCAGGTACACTTGGACAAATAAAATACATCTCTGTCTATTACTAGTTTCATGTGTTACTTTTTCAGGTACACTTGGACAAATAAAATACATCTCTGTCTATTACTAGTTTCATGTGTTACTTTTTCAGGTACACTTGGACAAATAAAATACATCTCTGTCTATTACTAGTTTCATGTGTTACTTTTTCAGGTACACTTGGACAAATAAAATACATCTCTGTCTATTACTAGTTTCATGTGTTACTTTTTCAGGTACACTTGGACAAATAAAATACATCTCTGTCTATTACTAGTTTCATGTGTTACTTTTTCAGGTACACTTGGACAAATAAAATACATCTCTGTCTATTACTAGTTTCATGTGTTACTTTTTCAGGTACACTTGGACAAATAAAATACATCTCTGTCTATTACTAGTTTCATGTGTTACTTTTTCAGGTACACTTGGACAAATAAAATACATCTCTGTCTATTACTAGTTTCATGTGTTACTTTTTCAGGTACACTTGGACAAATAAAATACATCTCTGTCTATTACTAGTTTCATGTGTTACTTTTTCAGGTACACTTGGACAAATAAAATACATCTCTGTCTATTACTAGTTTCATGTGTTACTTTTTCAGGTACACTTGGACAAATAAAATACATCTCTGTCTATTACTAGTTTCATGTGTTACATTAGCTCAGTTGGTTAGAGCGTCGTGCTAATAACGCGAAGGTCGCGGGTTCGATCCCCTCATGGGCCAGTTTTTGCAAACTTATTTTATTTTATAGTGAACTTATGTGTAATTTTAAAAACGTCAAAGCTTATTTATTCATTGAAATTATAACCATATTTACTGATTACCTGATATCCGCCCGATTCGCTGGGTATTAAATAAACTTTTAATTTACACAAAATGACAAATAGCCAATGAAATAAAAAAAAATAGTAATTTTACGAGACAGAGCCTCAGGTACACTTGGACAAATAAAATACATCTCTGTCTATTACTAGTTTCATGTGTTACTTTTTCAGGTACACTTGGACAAATAAAATACATCTCTGTCTATTACTAGTTTCATGTGTTACTTTTTCAGGTACACTTGGACAAATAAAATACATCTCTGTCTATTACTAGTTTCATGTGTTACTTTTTCAGGTACACTTGGACAAATAAAATACATCTCTGTCTATTACTAGTTTCATGTGTTACTTTTTCAGGTACACTTGGACAAATAAAATACATCTCTGTCTATTACTAGTTTCATGTGTTACTTTTTCAGGTACACTTGGACAAATAAAATACATCTCTGTCTATTACTAGTTTCATGTGTTACTTTTTCAGGTACACTTGGACAAATAAAATACATCTCTGTCTATTACTAGTTTCATGTGTTACTTTTTCAGGTACACTTGGACAAATAAAATACATCTCTGTCTATTACTAGTTTCATGTGTTACTTTTTCAGGTACACTCGGACAAATAAAATAAATTTTTTGTTGCAGTGAGACGTGGTAGCGGCCAATATATTCCAGGTGGAAGTCCAAAGTAACATCCAATATAAATACTAAAAACGGAGTCATCGTCGCTATCATCGTACATTTTTATTATACTCTATCATTTAATTGCTTATTACATATCAGTAGCGATGTGTAAATTTTCTTCAATTTTGTATGTGCCAGTTTAGTATATTAAGAGTTGATAATTACTAATTCTTTTGTTGGATATCAATGTAATTTTGATTAACTACCGTTCATTTTTCTGTACTGCTACTGTACTGGAGTTTAAAACTGGATTTTAAGACGATTTTCTTTCCTTTTTGCTAATATCGGACTGAGATGGTGTCGTTTGTAAAATATTGTAAAACTTTCTCTACATTTTCAGACTAAACGTCCATCGGCTAGATAATTTCGACATCATTGACATCGGCCCATTAGCTCAGTTGGTTAAAGCGTCGTGCTAATAACGCGAAGGTCGCGGGTTCGATCCCCTCATGGGCCAGTTTTTGCAAACTTATTTTATTTTATAGTGAACTTATGTGTAATTTTAAAAACGTCAAAGCTTATTTATTCATTGAAATTATAACCATATTTACTGATTACCTGATATCCGCCCGATTCGCTGGGTATTAAATAAACTTTTAATTTACACAAAATGACAAATAGCCAATGAAATAAAAAAATAGTAATTTTACGAGACGGAGCCTCATCATTATCATTATTATTTACATAGTATAAAACAAAGTCCCCTACCGCGTTTGTCTGTCTGTCTGTTCGCGATGAACTCAAAAACTACAGAACGGATCTTCATGCTATCTCATTAGTTGATATAATGATTCATGATGAAGGTTTTGTATATAATTTATTAAGGTATTGTGTAAATTGATTGAAATACAACGATAATTGTTGGAAATTTCGGAAAAAGTCAAGCCCCTTAGGGTTTTCATCGAAAAAGCTGCCTAATCGTTTTGGGATATAACAAAACAATGTATGTTGGGATATTCCCCTTTTATATATCTACAAAGAAGTCTGTGAGGGCTATATATATATCTATCTTTTAAGGATAGCCCACTATACCCATCATATGTTCTAAAAAGAAAAGGAGACGTACAATTCGAAAGCTATTTAGACGGATACAGTATTAATAATTATCAATTTAAATACGTTAGTTACGAGTACATTGAGCATTTCATGCAGATTGATATATAGTTCTTCTGCCCGTGTGTATGTGACTGAACTCCAAATAGACAGTTGGAAAATTTTTGAAGTTATACTTCTTTTGGTGCGTTAGGGAAAAATTATGAGAGAAAATGTTTACGATGCGCGCGAACACCGTCACGAAAAACCAACACCCTGAAATTAGCTATAGTCAACATTTTATTTCTTTATATTTTTTGTTTGTTGAAACATATATGTGTACCAAGCATACATAACTCAACAAGTCTTATATATATTTCGTATCGGATAATATTCTAAACTATTTCAGTTTCATAAGGGAAAAAAGACAAAACTCTTCCACTTGCATGTGTAAGCGTGTATGCGTGCACGTGTGTGGAGGTGATATGAGTAATGTTGTCGCAGTGATGTAAGATTTTGTGTCACTGTATCGCGCGAGCAGTGTACAAAGCTATTTAGACGGATACAGTATTAATAATTATCAATTTAAATACGTTAGTTACGAGTACATTGAGCATTTCATGCAGATTGATATATAGTTCTTCTGTCCCTGTGTCTGTGACTGAAGTCCACATAGACGGTTGGACATTTTTTGAAGTTATACTTCTTTTGATGCGTTAGGGAAAAATAATGAGAGTAAATGTTTACGATGCGCGCGAACACCGTAACGAAAAACCGACACCCTGAAGATAGCTATAGTCAACATTTTGTGTCTTTGTATTTGTTGTTTGTATTTCTTTGTATTAAAACTTTCAATGTATTAAATACCATTGGTCTATTGTTAGTGTCGTTTTTTCTACAAAAGTAGAATAAGGCGAAAAAAAAAAATATTTTGTTACGCCAAAGAAGTATAACTTCTAACGCGTGCACATAAGTACACACACACACTTTTGTTTTTTTTTTTTTCGAGTTTCATTGGATTCGACAACGGTTTAGATTCATAATTGAACCCAGTAGGTGGCTCTATGGTCGGATAGTCTGCTTTTTTAACTTTAGGATGAGACGACGTCCGCCGAGCCAGCAAGTATCCAATATATATTTAATTTTAGTTAGGCTTTTATTCACACTCTAATTCAGGTGTGATCTATAGTTATAAGTAAGGGTTACATAATTCTAATGCCAATCACTACATATAAGGTTGTAATGTACACAAATTCGCATTTAAAAGTTTCTCGGAATAAATACATATCTCAATTTCCCGGATGATCTATATATAAGAAAATCCCAGTATTCAAGTCCATTTAAAATTATACATTTTAGAAACCAAAATCACTTTATTCAATACAGGGCATGAGAAGGCGCTTATGAACGTCAAAACTATCTCTGGTTCGGAAAGCAACCCAGTCATCGAGAAGAAGCGGCACGAAACTCGATCTGGTTTATCTTTACATCGTATTCTCATAAAAATAAATCATAGTTACATTCGATTTTGGTGGAAGCACAAAAATTGTTGTTGTATCTAGATGTTACCATCGCTCACACATTGATCCACCCTATATAGTCCAGTCATTATAGTAAGTTCTATAAATTGTAGGTTTTATACCCTTTATTCTATTTTTTTTTTTACTTTTAATAAAAATAAATGTATTGAATGATAATTTTTAATAACAATATTAATTCATAATTTATTTGTTTTTTTTTCAGCATGTTTGAAGCTATTAATATTAATTAGGCGCGTTTTTGACCGGAGACACTGGTTGACCTGAAGTGATGCTATGACCGCGCGCTCTCCGCCCTCTATCTCGAAACATATGAAACATTTTATATTCTACAATATTGATAATGAATACAAATAGCAAAATACACATAGGGAATTAGATATTTACAAAAAAAAAACACAAAAAACCGATTTTTCTGACCTTTGACCTTGAAATTTAATAGTTGCGTAACCCTACCTATATGTAGGTTTTGAGACAAATTTTAAGGTGTCAATATACAAATATTTACAGACTTACAGCGGGATATCTCGAATTCCGAGATTCTTACCTAATTTAAGATTAAATGACTGGACTAATAATAATTAGCCTTGTGCAATCAAAACCAGCTTGACATGATGGTTGAATTTACTATCCGGCAAATCGATTACATGTTTTGGAACTTTGTATTCAAAACTTAATATTATTGCATAAATACATGTAGGTATATATGAGCCTCCTTGACGTGTCCATCAATGGTGAACCGTACTTCTTTAGATTATGAGCACGTATATGGCTCGCGAAACCAAATTTTGTCTTAAAGATGTTTTTGGAGGGCGCACAGTGCAATTGACCGTCAGTATTATATATATATAGGTGTAGGAAGCTTCGAACGGATGAATTTAATTATAAGGCGTTTCGTGTCTAGGTCTTGTAATCGCTCTTCTTCAAAACTAGCTTCTGCCTGCGACTTCGTCCGCGCGTGCCTTGGCCTAACGCTAACATGCAACGGAAGCACACAAAAGAAAAAAAACGATTTTGAAACATTCTTCATTGGCACTCCGCTTCTATTGGTCTAAGCGTGATGATATATAGCCTATATTCTTCCTCGATAAATGAGCTATCTAACACTGAAATAGTTTTTCAAATCAGACCAGTGGTTCCAGATATTACCCTCTACAACCTTACAAAATTTACCTCTTTATAATATTAGTATAGATTAGTAACTGCCTTGTGAAGAAGAGAGCTGCGGCATTCACGGTACGGCAAGGCACGAGATCCCGAAAAATTTGCTATTAGATTGCCTAAAAAACTGTTATTGGTTTCCTTTGGGGGGTTGATGTTACTCGCGTCCACGGGGAGTGTACCTGTTATTCCCCTGGACCTGTTCCCAGGGTGGTGTTAAAGAGTAACAAATTTTGGAACGCAATTGCAATATTCAACATAAATTTAATTAAACCTCGCGTTGACCGTCAGTAATTATATGTATAGGTGAAGGATTTTTTTTTGTTCGAACTGACTACGCTATTTACCTGGCATGGTCTTTACAGCTTCACCGGACTACTATAGGTGTAGGAAAGCTTCGAACAGCTTTTAATTATATGGCGTTTCTTGTCTAGGTCTTGTAATCGCTCTTCTTCAAAACTAGCTTCTGCCTGCGACTTCCTATGCGTGAAATAGTTACTTTGGCCTAACGCTAACATACAATGGAAGCACACAAAAGAAAAAAAACCCTCTCACAGGAAACCACCGCGACGTGAAGTAACAGTACTTGTATTGTTGTGTTTCGTTCGGTCAGTAACAGCGCCGGATACTCACCTCCCTTCCCCGTCCCCCAAACACAGGCTGGCAACGCACTTGCGACTCCCCTGGTATTATAAGTCTATGGATGGTGGTGATGACTCATTATCAGGTGACCTACGTGTTCGTTAGCCTCCTATGGTGCAGAATGATGAACAGCCAAGTACGCGAGTTCGAGGCTCATCGTAAAGCTGACCTTGATACCAAACGCGACCAGTTAAAGGCTCGCCCTCCTGCTGCCATAACATATCAATGCTAATAACGCGAAGGTCGCGGGTTCGATCCCCTCATGGGCCATGAGTTACTTTTTAATATGATCTGATATATATTTTGTTTTTATTATTTTAGGTTATATTGTTATGTTATAAGGTCTGATATTAAATGACGGTGTGGTCTAAAATGTTAAACACGTTAAATCTAGAGAGGACTGGCTTTAGAGTGAAACCATTAGAACACACACATAGGTGCTTGGCGAGATATGTTCCTCTTGAGGATGGTAGCTAGCCAGACTGGTTTGAAAAAGCCCTACCACTATGCTGTATGGTTTCGTCACAATTCACGGCAAGTTCTGTCTCATTCGCAAGGAAAAGGTTAACCCAATCCACAACTGTATATTTTTTCCCTAGTTTATTTACTTCAATGGTATCTTACATGTGAACTTTAAGACTTGAAGAACATAGTAATCAGATGTGCTGTCGTGGATTTTATAGTTAAGTAAACTTAAGAAAATAGAGATACTTAAAAATATTATTTTCTCACCGAATTTTGCATACGTAGATAATTGTTTTTTTTTAATATATAAACTAGCCGTTACCCGCGGATTCGCACGCGTTTTTTTAGATGTATTAAAGAAATGTAAAATTGTAAGTAGGTGTGTACATTACAGAAATACTTTTTCAAAATCATTTGTCTCTATCACATGCACGCCATCTAACGTAACATGTATCGTGTAAATTAGATATGTGAATACGAATAGTATATTGAACGGGATGGGATTTATCATCAGCAACATATCTGGAACTTTAACCTACTATATACCACTCTCAGTACTCACTAACATTATATAAGAAAGTAATGAAATTTCAATAATTCATGGGGATGGTATAATTTGTCAAGATTTTCTTTCTATTATCAGGGCAGGATAACGTCTGCCGAGCCCGTTAGTTTAAGATAAAATAGCTCATTACTTAGTTATCTGACTGTAAAAATATCGTGAAAATCGGTCCAACCGATTTGGAGATAGCACGGACTGATTCGTTGATGGTATGGGAAAAAGAGTATTTTCAATATTTCTTACAAATAACTAAAAAAAACGTCAATAGCTACTAAAGAAACTAATAAGCTTAACATATCAAAAAGAAAATCGGTTGAGAAAGATAAGAGGAAGGAGTACTTAACTGTTTAATCTTCGCTTATTTATGCATAAATTACGTCCGGAGAGTTGATCTATAGATCAATGTATGTATAGGGACCTAGAGATGCCCTCTATTTGGGCGTATGTAAAATCACTTACGATTAGTTACTTTGCAGAAAGCCGTGAATCATCCCAGTGCGTAAGTGGTATCCACCGCATAATACGAACCTGTACCGAACGCTGAGTATTATAAAAGACGTCCGCGACACGTTTTTACTGATCTTCCCGAGAAATAACGGCAGTGAACGATCAGTACCAGCCTGTCTCTCCAAACAGAGCGTGCTCACGCTCACACCCGCGTAACCACAGATCACGCCGCCGTGGTCTGGGGGTAAATTTCGCTCTCGCACACCAGATTAGGCCTCCATTGGCAGTGGCTCAAGTCTAGGTCCGTTCCCTCGGCGTGGAGCCCTTGATTGCGCTGCTCGCACGATACAATGACTCAAAATCTTACATTACTGCTACAACATACACAGATCACCTCCACACACGTGCACGCATACACGCTTACACATGAAAGTGGAAGGGTTTTATTTTTTCCCTTCAAAAACTGAAATAGTTTAGAAAATTATCCGATACGAAATATATATAAGAGTTGTTGAGGTATGTATGCTTGGTACACAAATATGTTTCAAAAACTCATATATGTATGAATATATAGCTTAGCTTAATTTAGCTCAGATAGGTCTCGAATTGTATGTATCAGGCAACAGCCCTTTTTTTTTATTAACTTGATGAAATCCCTTATGGATACACCACCCTCTCGGGGGAGAGAGTGAGTTATGTCCGACTCGCACGGACTAAAACCCCACGGTGTACCGTCCGACCGTATTGTTGGGGCAGCAAGGGATCGAACTATGCTAGTCCCCTTCGATAGCCGCTCCAACGGTCCGCTCGGCGGAAGGTGTCCGCCGGGCTTCTTCCTAATAGGGAGACAGGCTGGGTACATACCAGCTGTCTCCCCTCGTCCGCCGGACCCGTGCAATGAGGAGATGGACCCCCCGGACCATCCCCTCAGGCCCGGCTACGGTGGCGGGAGGAGGCGGGCAAATCGCCGCTTCCTTCCTCCGGTCCTCCGTTGACGGAGAGGGCAGCTCACAGGGTCATCCTCGCGAACGCTCTCCGCCGCCTCCTTCTGCGAGATGACGTCCTCGCAGAAGGAGGCGTGGAGAGCGATGGCCTACTCGCTGCCGAGCATGGCCGAAACCACACTCGGCAGCGACAAATCTGTACCCACCGCCGCAACCAGAACGCGGCGCTGTCCCTCCCACGCAGCACACTCGGACAGAGTGTGCTGCGTGGTGTCCTCCGTAGCGCCACACTCATGGCATGCGGCGGTTAGGTCCTTGCGAGCGATCTGGTGCAGGTACCACCCGAAACAGCCGTGTCCGGTGAACACCGCACCGGTCGCAACGATAGGGAGCCCCAAATCAGGCAACAGCCCATGCCGAGGTGTGTCGTCCGCCCTTGAGCTAGTTGCCCAAATAAAATCGGCTGAGTGCCTTAAGCGCTCGCTTTAGTAATCCGGTGAAGCTGTTAAGACCTTGCTAGGTTAATAGCGTAGTTAGTTAGAAAAAAAATATGCACAAATTATTACTGTATGTATGATATACACATTCAATATTGTATTTGTATGAAATTGGTTAAATATATTTAATACGAGTACCTACAAATTTTTATTAATTAATACCATTGTAGTTTCTCTAACACGTTGTGTTTTGTCTTGCAGATTACACAGCGGGAAGCCGCTTCGAGTTACCGCCACAACAGGTTGTAATTCATAATGATGCCTCCATAAAGCGGTCAGGTGTTTTGTCGTTTTCACTCAACAAAATGGCATATGAATATTTTCTATCATAGCACAATCTAGCAATTTATGCTTTAGGTAGAGAAATGTTCAGAATACGTTAAGGAATTCAAATTTTGTTCTAAACTTAACTTTTATTTGCAGTTTCGCTTGCGTATGGGTTATTCAGTTTGAAATATTTTCCAACGACAGAATTTAATC
This sequence comes from Antheraea pernyi, assembly GCA_015888305.1. Lineage (NCBI taxonomy): Eukaryota > Metazoa > Arthropoda > Insecta > Lepidoptera > Saturniidae > Antheraea > Antheraea pernyi. The sequence goes on along the minus strand of MU159302.1, from coordinate 171,989 downwards.
CTTGTCATCATTACATAGTATAAAACAAAGTCCCCTCACGCGCCTTCTATCTGTCTGTTCGTTATAAACTCAAAAACTACAAAACGGATTTTCATGCGGTTTTCACCAATGGATATAGTGGTTCATGAGGAACGTTTTGGTATATAATTTGTCATGGATTTTTTTTATAACCAGGGCGGGACAACGACTGCCGGGCCCGCTAGTTCTACTATAATTTTGTCTTGAATCCTACGTATAACTTCATAGTTATTAAAGGAAAGCGCGAGCAACGTTTATTCTATACAAAATTTTATCTCTGGATAATGATACTAGAGCTAATTATAATATATACTAGCGGGCACGGCAGACGTTGTTCCGCCCTGATTATAAAAAAAAAATATTATGAAAATCCGTTCAGTAGTTTTTGAGTTTATCGCGAACAGACAGACAGACGCGGTAGGGTACTTTGTTTTATACTATGTGATGATGTACTATACATATAAAAAAGCTTTGAAATTCTGATCGGCAATTTTTTTGTGTGACAAAAAGTGTTGGAGATAAAGACTGTGTCACGTAGAGTGTTGAAAACACCGATTCTCGTCCGACCACCGAAGTTAAGCAACATCGGGAGCGGTCAGTACTCGCATGGGTGACCATCTTGGTGCCGTTAGCCTTTGGTTGTATTGTTTTAATTAATATATTTTCCTGTATTACAAAACTTTCAGTTCTATCGTGTATCCTAGCGACACACCCTGTTATTTATAACATCCAATCTAAGTTTATCATGACATTTTTTCATGTTTTGATTATTCCATCGATTAAACATTATGAAACATAGGGCCCTCTAAAATTTTCCAATCGCTGTTTTCAGAAGTTCAGCAAAAATAAAATAAAATAGAAACATAGCCAAATTCCTTCATATTGTGATTACGAAAAATTAATTAAAATTATTTCAGTTTTGAAGGTGTAAACAGGGCTGTACAAAATCATGATTTCTTCTATTTTATATAGGTTTAATCAGTCCGATCAGTTCGATAACTCAGGTAGAGTGCGACAGCCATAAACTCCCTTTTTTATTATACTTCCAAACTCTTGCAGACAGCGTTTCTTCTCAACAAATTTTCAGGACAATGTGTTAGAGTCTATGAATTTATTTAGGTGTTTTAAGCCCCAATGATGCTAATGGAAACAACTTTGTACACCGTAACTAGTATTAAATGGTATATTAAAAGATAAATACGAATCAACATGGTCTTCTTTTTAGTTTACTTATAGTCTTTGTTTAGTGCAAATTTCATTTAAAGCGAAATTGTACTCTATGCGAGTTTCAGCTACTAACATATACTCTTCTATCATAATTAACGCCACCGCAACTGGAGTTACTCTAACGTTTTTTCCCGTTTCGGTTCGATTAGTTAGGTTAGACTTGCGACCGGGGGACCATCTCCTCATTGTACAGGTCCGGCGGACAAGGGGGGGGGCAGCCGGTGTGTACCCGGTCTGTCCCTCTATAGGTAGGAGCCCGGCGGCCACCTTCCGCCGGGCGGGCCGTGGAAGCTCAGCGGCCAGCTGGAACAGAGAGAAAATCACGAGGTACGTGCATTGTATCTTTACTGTTGTTTGCTGGATCTGAACGAAAACTCTAAAGGTTCTCGAAGACCCTTCGGGGTCCCCCAGAGTAGCAGAAAGCCACTTCGGCGGTGCGCATGCTACATCTTTTCGGGCGGCTCTACAAGGTTGATTAGCTTGAACGATCCCTTGCGACCCTTGCCCCCACAAAACGGTCTGTCGGTACACCGTGGGGTTTTAGCCTGTGCGAGTCGGACATAACCCACCCTCTCCCCCGGGACGGTGGCGTATTCATAAGGGATTTCCCCACGTTAAAAAAAAAAAGTTAGACTTGCGAAGCAAACACAGCAAATAAATAAATAAAATCATGTCTAACTTAATCTAACCGAAAACGGAGAACTGAGATAGAGCTAATTGCCTGCACTTAATAACCATCAAATTTGTAGCTGCGGTGGCGTTATTACGTAAGTATCATCTGTAGACATGAGTACTAGAATATGCATAACCATATTATTTGCTACGAAATTGCTGAACATCCTTACTAAAGATGCGAAAGTGAGTATACTTGTTTGTTACGCTATGAAATTTCAACTACTTGACCAATGATCATGCAATTATGCATATGTTGTTAAGGGTACAAAAAAATACATAGAGTACCTTCCATTCATAAATAAATACTGCTCCAATGGGATACGCCACGATTTATAATAACACGATCAAAACCAATATATATATTTACATA
>MU159302.1:139229-169039 GCA_015888305.1 Antheraea pernyi | reverse complement strand
GATAAAGTATAATCCGATGGGCCAACTACAAAGACCCGGCGGGCCGCAGGCTGAGTATGGCTGATCTACGCTGTTCAGAATGTTTCGTATCTTAATATTGTCTGTCTGTATATTCGCAAATTGATGGAAAGCTATGTTCTTCTTGAGTGAAATAAACTCTATTACAGAGTTTTATATTGTAATCAACGTAAACACAATCACGGGAAATTGTTAGTCACTTCATAAAATAATAATTTGCGTTAAGTACTTATGTATACCTATTTATTAGACTTAAGAGATCATATTTTTTTATAGTATGCTTATAACGAACTTGACAAAATTATGAATTGGTAAAAATTACGTCATATGATTTTTATTCTCTCTTGATCTATTACAGAGCGAGCATTGTGCCTTAAAGAAGGATATTAACTTTAATCTCATAGCCTAGCTTGACAAAGTTAAACATTAAACTTATATTAAAACTAGTGGGCGCGGCAGACGTTGTCCCGCCCTGATTATAAAAAAATCCTGGACAAATTATATGCCAAAACGTTCCTCGTGAATCACTTTATCCACTGGTGAAAACAGCATAAATATCCGTTCAGTCGTTTTTGAGTTTATCGCGAACAGACAGACAGACAGACGCGGCAGGGGACTTTGTTTAATGTAATGACGTATTTTATATTTATTATGTTGATTTATGCCAAATTTTATACGTCAAATTGTTTGAAAATTAATTACCAGAAATGAATATGGGTACTATGGGAGTTGTATTTTAAAGGTAATTATATCTTACGAAATAATAGTAGGTAGAATGCTGAATTACTCATACAATTATTATTTGTATCTTAGTTCTTTATAAGATAATCATTTCCACATATTTGTTCCTGGCGAATAAACAACAAGAAAATAACAACGTGTTCTTTATTATGTCCACGATTCAACGAAGCGGGTGTGTGTCCTACAAAATAACACTATTCATTTTATAGCTTTCTAAGGAAAGCTTTATGCGTTTTACGCGACCCACGGACTAAATGCCTACGTACTATTTACCGCGGTCACTTCACAGAGTTACAAAATCTACGCATTTTAAATTATAACCAATAGAATTATTAAAAACAAAATCAGTCTAGCTCCCTAATTACGTATTCTGCAAGAGTAACGCGATAGCAGAAATATCTGCATAACTTGTACAAAATCGAAGATTCAGATTTTATAACATTCACAACAAAGCCAAGTTCCGGTAGTCTAGTGGCTTGACCCGTGGAATATCATTGCGATATCCGCAGCTTCGAATCCCGTCACCAACAAATTCTTCGAAATTCCCGTACTTTTACTAATTTTTTTTAAGTCCCCTTTTCTTATTTTATTGTTGTAATTTATTGTATTTCTATATGCCGGTTAAAGATGTTTCTTAGTAAATTATGTATTTCGTGGATGTAAATAAATCATACAATTTTAGAAATTCACAAGTAAATCATAATTTTTACTACTATATGACATTATTGACATTTGACGATGTATTTAGAATTTAGAATTTGAGATTATTTCTTTTAACCAAAATGTCATAATAATAATAACCATTTTTTATTTAAAAAAAAAGATTTTATGAGGACGATATGATTAAAATATTATTTCAGGACGTCATAGATATTGCTATCTATTCGGGCCTGCAAACAACTCCGCGCCAGACCGTCTCATCGGACTTGCCATCTGATCACCGACCGGTGATATTGGATATAAATCTCTCGCCAGTTCGCGTACACTTCCCACGATCGCGGCAAGTAACGAACTGGGACGAGTTCGCTACAAAGCTGGAATATAGGACTCCAACGAGACGCATGATCACCACCGAGGACGTCGACTGGCTGACCAAAGAGCTGACAAATGCCATACAAACAGCCGCCGAACAGTCATCGCACATGGTCAGCACAGACAGACAATTAACGCCATTACCAAACGCGTACAGAACTCCGGGGCATAACTAGTCAAGAATAAATTGCTACAACCTTGACATATATTACAGCAAACTAAAATAAAATAAATCTCTGTAATGTAGGTTGTTGCTCAATTTTTTAGAATAGGCAATTTATCGAATTGCTTTTGTTTTGTTACCTTCGGAATTACATATGATAAATAGTATCAATTAAAAATTTTTTAATAAATAAACAAGATAATTCGTATACTTAGCTGATATTCATAACTTGAGTTTAATAAAATAAGAGAAAAAAGTCTGGCAGCGGTGGGATTCGAACCCACGCCTCCGAAGAGACTGGTGCCTTAAACCAGCGCCTTAGACCGCTCGGCCACGCTACCCGTTGCAAACGTTGTCCAAATAGTTAATTTAACTCTACATCATACTCTGAATTATAATCTATTTTAAAAATTTGTACGTGTATCTATTTCTACTCATTTTTATATGAGATATTATCTGTTTCGTAATACGCCTACAAATGTATGTAGTTCACATTACTATGTCGTTTTGCCCTTTACTATACTACACTTAGCAAGTGTTATACTAATAAAGGAAATGAGTCCAGATTTGTTTTTACCTTACGAGCATGTAATAAAATAAAATGGCGTCTGAACAAATCAACGGCAAAATTTTTGAAAATGGTGATTTTATTTTTCTCTCACTTACTCGCTCACCTTCTTATATTGAGATATTTTAATGTCATTTTTTCAATAATATTCTTTCATAGTCACAAATCTTGTGATTGCCATTCAATTCGTGAATATATTTGTACAAATTAAACATTTCAATGTATTCTAAAAAATACAATCTACGTTCAGTTTACTATGCAATATTTATTTTTTAACTATATATTATCATTTATGTGACCATAGTCACGAGCTGTTGTTAGTATTTTAGTAAATACTTCAATTTATCACAAATTTCGATTATAATACGCAAGACGCATGTCGAATTCAATTAAACACATTATAGGTACTATATAGTTACCTAGTGACTTGCGATGCTATTTACAAAATGAAAGTATGTACCTACCACCTACCTGTATTTTCTCTGAGTACCTAGTACTAGACACACAATATAGTACGAGGCTTTTAACATAATATAATTGAAAAATTATCTGAAATTTTATGTAACAAATAATATGGATTTTAAAAACTGAAGCGTTCTTGGATTCGTCTTAATAGGGGGAGTGATAAAGGCTACATCATATTTATGACAATTGTAAATCAAAATAGAAAAAAAAGGTTAAAATTCAGTACTCATTTGATCAGTAAATTCAGCATTATACTTGCTAAAAGAAACAAGTGTTTTTTACAATCAGCCTACTAATTACATATTCAGCAAAATCAAAGCAATAGTAGAAATGAATATATACCGTATACAATGACCGCCGTACCGCCGTATCCGGTGCTCTCACTGACCGAACGAAACGCAACAATGCAAGCACTGTTACTTCACGTCGGTTTGTTGTGGGTCGGGTGGTAGTATCCCAGGCGAGCCGACCCATTCATGCTAAAACCAGCAATAGCTTCAGCGTGGATCTACCACATACAAAATCCTACGACTTATTGGTGATTTCAAACTCTGAGAAGTCCACAGTTCTATGTTTTCCCACATACAGAGGTACTACAAGAACATTTCTCAGACCTGAGAAACCTGATCAGATTTCGTCATGATCTTTTACTTCACTGTCAGCCGATAGTCTAACCAATTTAAATTAGTAAAAGGAGAGGATGAAGACACTAGAGAGCCGCTGCTGACGTTCATGGAACACGTGGCAGAAATAGCAAAAAAAAAGAAACAGAAAGGAAAATGGAAGTTGCAAAGAAAAAAAAAGTTCGAAAGCAATAGTCATAAATAAATATATAAAGTCTCGGATAATGTCAGGGGGTCAGGGGGGAAAAGGGGACTTAAAAAAAATTAGTAAAAGTACGGGAATTTCGAAGAATTTGTTGGTGACGGGATTCGAAGCTGCGGATATCGCAATGATATTCCACGGGTCAAGCCACTAGACTACCGGAACTTGGCTTTGTTGTGAATGTTATAAAATCTGAATCTTCGATTTTGTACAAGATATACAGATATTTCTGCGATTGCGTTACTCCTGTAGAATACGTAATTAGGGGGCTAGACTGTTTTTGTTTTTAATAATAGCCAAGTTCCGGTAGTCTAGTGGCTTGACCCGTGGAATATCATTGCGATATCCGCAGCTTCGAATCCCGTCACCAACAAATTCTTCGAAATTCCCGTACTTTTACTAATTTTTTTTAAGTCCCCTTTTCCCCCCTGACCCCCTGACATTATCCGAGACTTTATATATTTATTTATGACTATTGCTTTCGAACTTTTTTTTTCTTTGCAACTTCCATTTTCCTTTCTGTTTCTTTTTTTTTGCTATTTCTGCCACGTGTTCCATGAACGTCAGCAGCGGCTCTCTAGTGTCTTCATCCTCTCCTTTTACTAATTTAAATTGGTTAGACTATCGGCTGACAGTGAAGTAAAAGATCATGACGAAATCTGATCAGGTTTCTCAGGTCTGAGAAATGTTCTTGTAGTACCTCTGTATGTGGGAAAACATAGAACTGTGGACTTCTCAGAGTTTGAAATCACCAATAAGTCGTAGGATTTTGTATGTGGTAGATCCACGCTGAAGCTATTGCTGGTTTTAGCATGAATGGGTCGGCTCGCCTGAGATACTACCACCCGACCCACAACAAACTGACGTGAAGTAACAGTGCTTGCATTGTTGCGTTTCGTTCGGTCAGTGAGAGCACCGGATACGGCGGTACGGCGGTCATTGTATACGGTATATATTCATTTCTACTATTGCTTTGATTTTGCTGAATATGTAATTAGTAGGCTGATTGTAAAAAACACTTGTTTCTTTTAGCAAGTATAATGCTGAATTTACTGATCAAATGAGTACTGAATTTTAACCTTTTTTTTCTATTTTGATTTACAATTGTCATAAATATGATGTAGCCTTTATCACTCCCCCTATTAAGACGAATCCAAGAACGCTTCAGTTGTTAAAACCCGTATTATTTGTTACATAAAATTTGAAATATTTTTCAATTATATTATGTTAAAACCCTCGTACTATATTGTGTGTCTAGTACTAGGTACTCAGAGATAATACAGGGAGGTAGTAGGTACATACTTTCATTTGTCAATGGCACCGCAAGTCACTTGGGAACTATATATTACCTATAATGTGTTTAATTGAATTCGACATGCGTCTTACGTATTGTAATCGAAATCTATGATAAAACGAAGTATTTACTAAAATACTAACAACAGCTCGTGACTATGGTCACATAAATGATAATATATAGTTAAAAAATAAATATTGCATAGTAAACTGAACGTAGATTGTATTTTTTAGAATACATTCAAATGTTTAATTTGTTCAAATATATTCACGAATTGAATGGCAATCACAAGATTTGTGACTATGAAAGAATATTATTGAAAAAAATGACAGAACTAGCTTAAAATATCTCAATATAAGCGTAAGCGAGTGAGCGAGTGAGTGAGAGAGAAAGAAAATCTCCATATTAAAAAAAATTGACGTTGATTTGTTCAGACGCTATTTTATTTTATTACATGCTCGTAAGGTAAAAATAAATTTGGACTCATTTTCTTTATTAGTATACACTTGCTAAGTGTAGTATAGTATAGTAAATAGTAAAGTAATGTGAACTACATACATTTGTAGGCGTATTACGAAACAGATAATATCTCATATAAAAATGAGTAGAAATAGATACACGTACAAATTTTTAAAATAGATTATAATTCAGAGTATGATGTAGAGTTAAATTAACTATTTGGACAACGTTTGCAACGGGTAGCGTGGCCGAGCGGTCTAAGGCGCTGGTTTAAGGCACCAGTCTCTTCGGAGGCGTGGGTTCGAATCCCACCGCTGCCAGATTTTTTTCTTATTTTATTAAACTCAAGTTATGAATATCAGCTAAGTATACGAATTATCTTGTTTATTTATTAAAAAATTTTTAATTGATACTATTTATCATATGTAATTCCGAAGGTAACAAAACAAAAGCAATTCGATAAATTGCCTATTCTAAAAAATTGAGCAACAACCTACATTACAGAGATTTATTTTATTTTAGTTTGCTGTAATATATGTCAAGGTTGTAGCAATTTATTCTTGACTAGTTATGCCCCGGAGTTCTGTACGCGTTTATTATTATTTATTGCTTATACATATTTATTAGTATTTTAATACATAGTTAAGTTCTATGTTATATTACGTAAATACTTGTTTTTTTTACTTAATTTTTGGCAACCAGTCTTCTAGTAGACTACTACTGCCATTGTCAAGTATGTATTGATATTACAAGTTTCTTAATGTAATTACAATGAAGTGTGTATCGATATTACAAGTTTCTTAATATAATTACAATGAACTAATTATGAGTGCCTATGGGGGCCATCTTGTTAGAACTTTCCATGCAGTTTTTGTGGCATCTCAGAATTCATAGTCCTTGGTATTATTATCCATTCACTTCACTTATGCACAATAAACAAACAATATTACATAAAACACCACCAAATTTACACAATATAGAGTTAAGTAACACAAGATTATGAATGAAATATAAAATCCACTACATGACAGACCAAAATCCCGCCAAAAACTCCTACGTAAATACTTACCACACTATTGGTAAGTTATAGTAAAAAGGATAGAATAGAAATATAAGAACCTTTTTTGTGAAAAAGCACATAGGACTTTCATGGTGATTAGACGAACGGTGCTGAAGTTTTTTCATCTCGAATATGTACATATATGGTTTATATATGTAATTTTTCTATATAGATAGACGATACACCGTTATTAAATTAATTTACGCAATAATTCTAAATAATGTTACACCTACAATTTTACTATATAATTTATTTGTCAAAGAATTATCAATGAAATGCGAAAAGTGCCTACTTTAATGAAATCATTTTATAAAATCGAACAATACTAGAACTCATCAAAATCGAAGCGACATGTACCTATTACATATTAACAAATTATCGGATTCTGGATCATTAAAGCAATAGCGTGATTAAACGACGTTCGCAAATGAAATAAGTTATTTACATAATAATACATCGTGTATAGGGCGTCGACGCATTATCGAATCATTTATCGATAGTACAGAATAAACTTCAAAGTAAATAATTTAAAAAAAAACAGCTTCTTTATAATATAAATGTAAGCACACATAGTTACGATGAGTCATAAAAATACAATAGTTTGAAATAAATAAAAAATGATATACTTTAATTCGAGCATACAGTCAGTTTTTATGTAAGGCTTTAACATACCAAATAATATGTAAATTTGTTAACGGGAATCGGAGCCACTATCCCTGCCTCTTCTTAATAACATCTATGAACAATAGAACACATCATTAATGTATTTAAAATGTTAATTTTAGAACAGTGTCCAGGTGCTTGTCAGCGATACATTATCATACAATTTTCATCGAGTAAAGTATAATAAGCCATACGAATAACAAGCCAATGAATATAACAAGATATATTTTGAGTTGAAAATACTCTATAAATACATATCTATTCCTCTAAAAGTAAATTCTATTATAAATCAATAGTAAATAGTACAAAACATAGTCGCTTTTAGTGTCTGTCTGTGTACCTTAGTTCTTTTAAAAACGCAAGGGGTTTTGTTAAGGTTTTCGCTATTGTTAAAAGATTTTTTTACGGAAGGTTTATACTTTTAATAATCGCGTTTATATATTATTTATGTAAAGAAAGGGTAAATCGATGTATTATAATATAGATATACAAGATATAGTTTAGGCGCTTATATTACCAACATTGTCTAAACTTATACTTGATACAATGTAGTATGGAATTGTGTATCTTAAAAGGCTTATGGAAAAAACCTAACGACAACCCACAGTAACCATTTTGTTATTTTAAACAGTAATATTTAAGGAATAATAGACTATTTGCGACGCTATTTTGACTAGTATAGTATTAATACTTAACCAAAGAAATATTTTAGTTACATTAGGCAATTAATGTAAATTAAAATTGTCCTTTACAGTATATAATTCTACTTAATGTCTTAGAAGACATCATATCTGTACGTATAATGAGAATGTAAATTTAATATGACTGTACTTAGATTTTTGTAAAAAAAAATGTTATAAGTGTCTTGGAATCAGTAATGAAATATATTTCAATCATTTTTAGAATTATCTGTCTGTTAGAACACGCATCTCTCTCTCTCTCACGCTGGTAAGGTACTGCATTTACGACAAAATCTCTACCCATTAGGCATATTCCTCGAGTCTTAGTCATATAGTCTTTTTTTTTATTAAAATTGCTTCACCCTTTCAAAAGTTATTGTAATTTTAATAACAACCTACGTACGAGAGAAAAGTAAATTGACTTAATACATTGAGATGATATAATAGGTCAACAGAATATCTAGGTCATATAACTCACTCCAGAAAACATGCGACATTTTCTCAACTAAACGAAATCATTTCAAAACAACGATAGATACATTTTTTTTCATTATTTCCTATATTTCTCTTTCTGTTTCAATTTTCTCGTTTTTGTATTATCATGTAATTTTTTTTATGTAAAATATAATAGTTTAATCTTTTGTTTTATTAATATTTAATTTATTGTTGGAGCTTGCCGTGGTTGTCTGTAAATATGACTATATTTATAATGTGTTACAATAGTCCTACTTTTTATATACTCACTAATGTATTGTCATGTTGACGATCGTAAAATATATAAATAAATGATTTCATTACTCACTGTTTTTTTACATTAGGTCACACGTGGACGAAGTCACCGGTACAGCTAGTATTTAATATATACGTACTTCAAGATGACAGTTACTTGTTTGAAATTATTAACGAGGTTGCGAATAAAGGAATCAAAAAAATAAATCTAATTTGCCAAAAAATTCACGAGTTCATTCGAGGCCAAGGCGGTCAGCTAGCCTTTTATAAATTTTAATACACAAATACATCACTCTATGTTGAAATATTGCATAATATTCATATGTTCAGACTATTATATAAGTTATAATAGTTTATTATCGATAGTCACGTAATGAATTCAGTTGTCCGCAACATCTCTATCAAAGCTGTAACTTGGAAAGTTTGAACTAATAATTGTGAACGGCATATTTGCTTTTTCAAATAACTGAGTTACCTTTTACTCGATTATGCATCGAACGTTGGTCAACTGTTAAGGTCATTTAATCGACAATCATATTGGAGATGTACATATTTACTTCAATTTTGTGGCTGTGTAAATGTAACTAATCGTTGGCATTCTGTTGACGCGAAAATCTATAATTTTTTTTTTGTGTCATAGGTGGGTCACCTGATGTTAAATGATCACCACCGTCCATGGACACTAACAACACCAGATGAGTCTCAAGTGCGTTTGGGGGAAGGGTTAGGAGAGGGAAAGGAGAGATGAGAGGGGAGGGGAGGTGGGTCTCTGGCGCTCTCACTGACCGAACGAAACGCAACAACGCAAGCACTGTTACTTCACGTCGGTTTTCTGTGAGAGCGTGGTACTACCCCGGGCGAGCCGACCCATTCATGCTGAAACCAGTAATAACTTCAGCGTGGCTCTACCACCATGTTATAATACTTTCAGTTCACGAATGTTTTAAGAGTTTTAAGACCAATAGTTAACGAAAAATAATAATAATTACTAATGGTAGTGCAATGGTCGAAATTCTAGCATTTTTTTTTAAGTATTAGTAAGTATTATTAAAAATAATTATTATTACTAATGGTAGTATAACAGTTGAAATTCAATCATAATTTATTATTTCTTTAAGTTACAATATTATTATTATATTTTGTCAAAGAGTGTATAATTAGATTGTAGACGAAAGGGACGTAAAGTATGATTTATAGAGATTTATTAAGACCTGTGACTGAAAGTTGGTATGAAGAAAGAAACATTTAAAAAAATAAATATTGATAAGACAAAATCTCTTTTAATGGTGGTAAAGCCACGCTGAAACTATTACTGGTTTCAGCATGAATGGGTCGGCTCGCCCGGGGTAGTACCACCCTCTCACAGAAAACCGACGTGAAGTAACGGTGCTTGCATTGTTGCGTTTCGTTCGGTCAATGAGAGCGCCGGAGGCCCACCTCCTCCCCTCTCCTTTCTCCTTTCCTTCTCCCTCCCCTAATCCTTCCCCCAAAGGGTGACAACGCACTTGCGACTCCTCTTGTGTTGTTAGTGTCCATGGACGGTGGTGATCACTTAACATCAGGTGACCCACCTTTCGTATGCCAACTATGACATAAAAAAAAATCTCGTCAATAGCTACTAAACAAAAACTACGAAAATGGGTTCAACAAACTGAGTAGAAAATTCTACTGAACTATTATATCTGTTCTTATTTATATTTAGGCTAGTGATCGTCTAGTGGTCGAAAGTCGACTGTAATTAATTAATTTTCCAAGTTTCAATATTAAGGTAATATTTTTTATACTAAAGGGCTGCAAGCAAGCAGGCGGCCCATCTGATGGGAAATGGTTACCATGGCCTATGGACACATGCAATACCGCGGGTATCGCTGTTGCGCTGCCGGCCTTGAAGAGTGTGTTTCTGGAGAACCTTATAGTTGTTGCAGTTTTATTAGGTTTTAGAGAAAACGAATTTTTTCCAATAATTATTACACTGAATCTCGCCAACATCGACTAAAAAAAATTCCAAAAAAAGTAATCCACCTTCGTTGTGAAAAACTAATACGGCACTAAAAAGCGTAAAATAACTAAATTATTAAATTAACCAAATTAAATAAAACAATATTGATATTCGCTCTACCTAATTAATATATTTGAAGTCGATGCCAACCTAAATTCATATCATCTACATACAAAGTTTTGGTACACTCTCGTGTCCCATGATGTATATCTGTACAGTATACATATTTTATTACCTGCAACAAATTTGAAATGTAGATTGGCATCGACTTTCAATATATTATTAAGTAGAGCGAATATCAATATTTTTTATTTAATTTGGTTAATTTAATAATTGACTTATTATTCGCTTTTTAGTGCCGTATTAGTTTTTCACATCGAAGGCTAAACCGCCTTTATTTTTGTTTTTTTGATAATTTTTTTATTTCTTCACTTTGTGTGTGTCTATAAATATATCTGGTTTCTAATAGGTATAATAATAAATCGGTTCCAATTTCACGAGAATACGTAGATACGAAGTAGGTGGAAATCAAATAAACGATATTTCACCCCCTTAGGGGTTGAATATTTTCTTGAAATTAATACGAGACCAACTCTGGATATAACCAATTTAAATAAAAAAAGAATCATTATAATCGGTTCATAATTGACGGAGATATCCATTAACATACATAAAATAACATACAACCGAACGTAGTAACCTCTTCCTTATTCGAAGTCGGTTAATAAAATGAAAGGAAAAGAAAATCGGTTGGCAAAGTGAAAAGAGTTCGTAACTTTTTAGTCGCTACCTATTTTTATAAAAAAGAGGAAATGTTTACTTTATAAAATGTTTCCGGCGAGCGTTAGTAGCTGCAACACAGTTAGTACAGCAGTTACTAACGTTTATATACTTATATAATATATTTAACAATAACATTATTAAATTAAATAAATACCAAATCCATCCTTTTTTGTATATATTTGCATTTATATTAACAATTTTTGTAATATTTTAATAGTCTGTAATTCATTATTTTATATCAAATAAATAACTCGTTATATTTCCAAATGAACTAAATCCAATTTTAATCGTTCATATAATATGATAATTTTTTTTATTTCTAGTTTTTAATGGTCTTCATATTTTACACGTACAAAATTTAAATATCTTGAAAAATAATGTAAAATGTTAGCAACGGCTAAATTTGGATTTAGCATATTTGGAAATGTAACAACACAAATATAGATTACATATTTTTCACTATATACTTAGTACTACTCGTTTTATTATCGAATAAAAGTCACATATCTATATATCTACGCGAGATTACGGTGAAATATGTTCAGATACGCATGGTGATATACCATGTCGGCAGATGAGTGGCACAGGTGCCGACTGCATTCGCCATTTATCAGCAAGTCGCGGTACCGTCGAGTCACCTCGCGCGCACTCGCCGGGAACACATGTTCGCGAAACCGATTTACTATATTCGCCCATCGATTCTCATAACATAATAAGCTGAAACTATTAAATATACGTGTACTTGCAAAGATAAAATGCACCTCGCACTTGTGCAATCGATATTCAGTGATAATATTGTTTATGTTGTGGACTGTATGTGAATTATATATTCTTTATCAGCAGAAAGCGTTGTATTGTTCCGGGTGAATAATACTAGACAGTCTTCCAGGCGATATTAGTAGGTAAGAAACTGCTATCACTTAGTTTTAAGCTTTTAAATGAAAACATTAAACGAATTAATAACAATTTAAATTAAAATATTCATTGATATTTAAGATTTACGTGATTAATTATAGAGTTCGTTGCACAATCGAACTAAAGTTTCATAACAGTTGAATGGTGGTAATATGCAAATTTCCAATAGTTGAAAAGAGAGCTGTTTGTACATTTTATTTATTTTTTAAATGCGGAAGTTTTTTGTTAAATCATCGCTAAACAAAATCACTTGACCTTTGTCGATGCGAAGATTTCGATTTTTTTTTACAGAGCTCATAAAATATCGCTCTTCTAAATTAACCAATTTGTATGAATGTCTTAATAACTACCTAATAACACTCAAACGTTATTAAATTATTACAACTATGAAGAGGTTTTAAGTTATAATAATAAACGAAACGATCTTAAAAACAACAAGCACCAATTCATTCTAATTCATAGTACATATTAGCTTTTGCTCGCGGCTTCGGTCGCGTAAACTCGTGTACTGGTCAAAACTGTAGGGGTTTAAGCTCCATAAAGGAGGATGTATACATTATGATGTACTGGTCAAAAGACTATTGGCAGCATAATTTATTAAAAAAAAAACTGTACATAATTTAAAAAATTTAAACAATAAGCAAATTATGTAGATTTACCTCGGGACTAGAGTACTAGAGACTAGTATTATCCTTTCGGGATAAAAAGTATCTATGTCCCTTTTGTACTGTTGACTACTAACTTGTATGCAAAATTTCACGATGCTCGGTTGAGTAATTTTGCTGTGAAGACATAACAAACCAACTCATAATTGCATTTATAAATATTAGTAAGGATTATTTAGGTTTATAATATACTGGTCTCTGCCCGCGACTTCGTTCGCGTGGAGTAAAGATATTCTTAATTTCTAACACGCAGCGAAAGCGAGCCGACCCATTCATGCTGAAACTAGTGCTAGGCTTCAGCGTGGCTCTACCACCTACCAAAATATATATTATATGTCTATATAGATAATATATGGTACTATCCGCAACAATATATCATAGTATATGTATCGATCATTATGCAATAGAACCTTTTTATATAAATCGATTATTGACGTTCAGATCTCAGTTAATTAATAATATCGAAACTCCGACTTTATGGTAGTCATGCACGTGAACGTGAACAAAAAAGAAAAAGGTGTCATTGATTTTTCTGTTTTCCATCGAACTATCAAGGCGATCATATTATAATCAGCAGCTGAATCATCAAATAAATCCATAATATAACATTAGCATTATATTATATTACATAATATAACTCAGAGTAGCAGAAAGCCACCATAAGTATTTCGGCGGTGCGCATGCTACAGTATATGTGAAGATAATTGAAGTATATGATAAATTGTAAGTCTATTCAATTGGTTGTATCAAAAACACAAGTTTATACTATGTTATTATATTACCTATGAAGCGATGATAGCTCATTGGTAATGTATTTAGATTTCGCATCGATCGACGCAGTTTCGAATCCCAGCAACGAGCCGGTGAAGGAAGACGTCTTAATAAAACCATAGCATGGTGCTAGGATTTCTACTAATGCTCCAATCATGATCCAAGCGAGCATGCTATCACCATTAATCTTCTTGCTCGCGCGATACAGTGACACAAAATCTTACATCACTGCGACAACATTACACATATCACCTCCAACACGTGCACGCATACACGCTTACACATGCAAGTGGAAGGGTTTTATCTTTTTTCCCGTATCAAACTGAAATAGTTTAGAATATTATCCGATACGAAATATATATAAGGGTTGTTAAGGTATGTATGCTTGGTACACATATATGTTTCAACAACTCATATATGTATGAGCTAAGCGCTTAGGTTAGCTCAGATAGGTCGCGAATTGCATGTATCAGGCAATAGCCAAAGCCGAGGTGTGCCGCGCACCCTTGAGCTAATTGTCAAAATAAAATCGGCTGAGTGCCTTAAGCGCTCGCCTTAGTAGTCCGGTGAAGCTGTTAAGACCTCGCTTGGTAAATAGCGTAGTCAGTTCCAAAAAAAAAATCAGTCTTTTAACAGTTGTACTTGAGAGTCAGTCTTCTTCTTTTAGCGGTTTAACAACTTAAATCACCTCGTTATCATCATCAGAGATCAATAAATAAGGCATAAGCTTATTATATTATATATGGCATAAGCCAGATTTTAACACATTGATCCTAATTAACACTTAATTGTATAGATACGTTTGGTATATTAACATTTATTTTACCATAAAATTAAAGAACTACTAGACATGCCTTATATGTATTTAGACTTAGTAAACTAGATATGTATACCCTTGGAGAAATTACGCATAACACACGCATCTATATATTCTTAACGATTAGTATCATTAGATATTCATAAAACGTTTATACTTCTCCAATGATATTATAACTAAAAAACTGTAAACGTTACCTACGTGATATTTTGACAAAACAAATGGCACGATAACGCACACATACGTAAAGTAATATTGTAACGCCACAATGTTTTAGGCAAAAAGTGGAGATGAGATGGCATATTCTCAATATGGGTGGTGAAAAAGAAATAGTTATGTTGCTTAGATACGGACGGATTGACGAGGCAGCCGTCAAAAATAAGCTAACTAAGCCAAGTTTAAATAAGGCGTTGTCGAAGCCCTTATGACGTAGCTATATATTTTTAGTTATAATGTCATTG
Source organism: Antheraea pernyi (assembly GCA_015888305.1). NCBI lineage: Eukaryota > Metazoa > Arthropoda > Insecta > Lepidoptera > Saturniidae > Antheraea > Antheraea pernyi. The sequence goes on along the minus strand of MU159302.1, from coordinate 153,931 downwards.
TACTTCTCTATATATTATAGCTTAATTTCATCTGTATTCTTTCTTTCTACTTGCTTACTTATTTACTTTTGATAATTCAAAAGTAAATCTTCTTGTAAATATTACCAATTATCAAAAGATTATTATCATACTAATACAATGTGTTATTCTATAGCCTGTTCTTTATATTGCCTTTTATCAGAAAGTAAACGTAACGGGTTGAATCTCCCATTCAAATATTTCCAATTTCAACGAAAATCACGTTTGCATTTTTATGTTTCTTATACACAGTATGTGCACGTATAATGACTGTAAGATAATGTTCATATTTATTTTTTAATCGAATATAATAATATCCTGAATTATATTTATCATCAAACATTTATACTAATATTATAAAGCTAATCTCAGAAACTACTAGTCCAATCTGAAAAATTCTTTCAGTGTTAGATAGCTCATTTATCGAGGGAGGCTATAATATATATATCATCACGCTAAGACCAATAGGAGCGGAGCACCAATGAAGAATGTTTCAAAATCGGGGTTGACGTACTTATTGATTAAAAATATTTTCGCCTTCTACGTAAACGAAACGTAAAATTAGCGTTAGCCCAAAGTACCTATTAATTTAAACATAAATAGCTACGTTACAACGAAGTTTTTAAGTTCTTACACAGTTATCATTCAGAATATTCTATTTAAAACTGGTAGCATAACTTCGTACGTATAAATAGTGCATTCACAGGGCAATGTGCATTCAAGAAAGCTTCCTATAATATTGTTCCGGTGAGTTCCCATAACAATCTGCAATAAAAATGAGAGCGTTCTTAGTAATTAACAAGAGGTAATTGATGCGAGTTCACTGCGATGTAATGTGAATTTAATATCTAATTTCTAAGAACGCCTAATTATTTTAATTTATATATAATATGTCAGTAAATTTATCTATTTAAAAATTGCATGTAGATGTAACAGAATCGATAAAATGATCGATTGGCGTTATAGCTAAAACACTATTCGTCGGTCTAGTGAACAGTTAGAATTTACATAAAAGCTGTCTTAACATTTTATAAGAAATATTACCTTATTCACTCTCTTCTAATATGTATTTAGATATTCCTAAATATATATCTATAGTTAAATTATGGAGCATTTTACCAATAAAATAAGAATACTTATATATAACTTGATTTGAAACTTATGAAAATTTCGAAATTAAATGAACCAAATCTTTGTATCTATATAAAGATATATGTTGGTATATTTGAGATCGATAAAGCAGAACACTGTTTCACAAATCACCGTGAAAGTTGATTCTGTATCTTTTCATAAAGATTTCTATGCTATTACTTGGCTGTTAACTCATCTTTAGACAGCGCGCCAACAAATCAACTTTTATATCGTTATACAATGTAGATTTTTGTACACAAAGGATATAATAGATAATTTTAAAAACTCGTACATCGTTGCGGGCACCGGTAGTCCTAATCCTAAACAATACTAACTAATATTATAAATGCGAAAGTGAGTTTTGTTTTTAACACGCTTTTATTAGCTTCACCTGTATGTATGTATGTATGTAACCGACCCCTTTGAGCTCGATTTTGTCCTACTTTGAACGATCAGATTTAATTCAATCTTTGCACACCTGTCAAAGGTCGATGACAATGCAATAATACAAAAAAAAAGTAAAAAAAAATTGACTATTATAAAAAATGAAAAATAAATAATACTTTAAAAAAACACGCTTTCATAAAAAATTCAACTAAAAAAAACAGAAAATAAAATGTAATAAATTTGGATTAAGAATAATGTAAATTAGAAATAAATGTATATTTTTGTAAAAAGTGACAAAAAAATTATAAAAATACTGATATCTGGAGGTGCTGATATTAACAGTGATGTTAGGTTTTTTTAGTTGGATTCTTTATGCAGGGCTTGTTTTTTTAGTTTTTTTAAACTATCATTTTTTTTGTTTTTTTTGCATAAACTACTTAAGCGTTTATCATGGAATGTTGTACACACGTTGTGGAGGGTAAATAAAAAGACATAGGGTGCCTTTTATACAAAAAATGTACTGTTTCTAAACAATCGATTAAATCTATATCTATTTTTGAAGGTGGTAGAGCCACGCTGTAGCTATTACTAGTAGCACGAATGGGTCGGCTCGCCCAGGGTACTACCACCCTCTCACAGAACACCGACGTTAAGTAACAGTGCTTGCCTTGTTGCGTTTCGTTCGGTCAGTGACAGCGCTGGAGGCCCACGTCGTTTCCCCTTTCTCCTTTCCCTATCCTTCCCCCATACACAGGCTGGCAACGCACTTGCGACTCCCCTGGTATTGCTAGTGTCTGTGGACGGTGGTGATCACTTAACACCAGGTGACCCACCTGTTCGTTTGCCTCCTTTTGACATAAAAAAACTATATTAACCGGAGCGAAGCCGCGAGTAAAAGCTAGTCGTTTATATTTATGGATGCCACAATGTACAATTAATACTGTATTAATTATTTATCTTTTAACTTATTCTCGGTTCATATATTTTGTAAAAATGAACAGGGAAGGAACAGACTTTACATTATTTTGGAAGTAAAACTACTCGTAGGAAGGTTTTGAAATTTTAATCGGCAGCCCTTTTGTGCGACGAAAAATGATGGTAGTATTATACACTGTGTCGGTAGAGAGTATAAAACACCGGTTCTCGTCCGATCACCAAGTTAAGTAACCTCGGGCGGCATCAGTACTTTTGATGGGTGGCTTACCGCGTAACGTTGGTTTATTGTTGTACATTGTTAATTGAAATTATTCCTTGTAATATAATACATTCATTTCTATCGTGTGTCTTTAGGATACACTCTGTTTTTTATACATATTTTATAGTGGTTTTAATTGTTTAAAATACGTTAGTATTCTACCAATAACTGAAAACAGATGAACATTGAACATGCGCTAGCTACCTATAAGTCAGTGATTGTTCAATTTTTTTTAATTATTTGCTTAATTTTTGACCGATTGATTCGTAGGTCAAAACGCTACATACGCCTATAGCGGCCAACTCTATAGCGGTGCTTTCTTGGTCCTGTCATGACAGTTAATACTCTGGTATGTAATGTGATTACTCTCCAAAAGTTGTCCCTAATGCTTCACCTACATTATGCACGTGGTTCGAATGCGTTCACATTAACAAGCGTTACCCAGTCTATCCAGTTATCGCAGTTAGGTAATTGTTGAATCGGAATCAAGGACTAGTTATCTCTTATCTTTATTTTTATGACTATTCTAAAAGCGATCTAAATAGGAAATGTATGTCGTTGTGAAATTAAAAATCTCGTTCTATTCCGAAACATATAAACGTATATATAACAGATTTAAACTTTTAAAATGAGGAATGCACCAGTCGACCTTAACAGAGACATCGTACGAGTAAAGATTGCCCAATAAATAAAATACATTATCTAAACTCATTCGACGGATGTTAGACCAACGCAAATTAAATTCGATGAGCTCGGCAGAAATAATTAATAAAAAATTTAATCAAACCTACAAAGGTGTTAAAACTGCTTTATGGACAATATTTTAAAGTTCGAACATTATGTCGATGTTCAAGATATTCAATAGACTTCAAAATATATTATTAATTATAATACCATACAACTATATCTGATTGTATATAAAAGGTCGTTCAGAATTAATTAATTTGATTTTTCAAACGAATAGTTGCGTGTCTGATTTCCCAGCTAATACAGTCATAGAAAGGCCAACTCGTAACTTACAAGACACGTTGATTCTAATTACTTTCTAACTAACACGCTTATTGTTACCAAGGTAGATGAAGTATAAAAATGTTTTTCAAGAGATGAGAATCGAGAGAAGAGATCGAAAGCGGGTTTTTTAACACCAGTGATGGGTTCGGAACTGCGTGAGGGTAAATCTATACTGAACACTTGTCATTGGATAAACTTAGTTGAACATAATTACCGCTATAATTCTCTAGTTACCATAATAAGTGACTTTAGATAAAAGTTGTAGAAGAACAATTAATATCATTCAGTTCATCTAATTTTAAGTGCTCGCTGCAAATTTCAAGCCATTTATAACCAACGTTTGAAATGTTAGAGTTACACTAAGGAAAGTCATTAATAGGAGTTAGGACGTTTACTAAACACATCACATGGGCAGTAAGTAGGTGAGATGGTGATACTTCCGAAATTAAACCTTGTATGGTTTCTGCTACTGTTTACATTTATATAATTTCAAATGCACTATTAAACAACGACCTATAAATAATGTAACTGTTCAAAGTTAAATTTAAAAAAAAATTAAACATAGATCTATTTTTAGAACTTTAAAATATGTAATTGTATCCTAACTCTCCTAACGAATATTATAAATGCGAATGTGAGTTTGTTTGTTACACTTTCACATCTTAACTACTTCACATATCATCAGGAATCTTTAATAAATGTTGTGAGGGGAAAAGAAAACACCATCTACCATCCAGAAATAAGTACAGTTCGCCAGGGATACGTCAAGTATACATTAATACGAGCAAAGCCCCGAACAAAAGTTAGTGTAATAGGATAACTTAATGGTAGTGTATTTTGATACCGCGACGATCGATGTAAGTTTACATCCTGCAATGGAACCGGAGCTTTTGGTGAAGGAGACAAATTGTGATGAAATAATAGCTCAGTCGCTTCTTGCAGTACCCGCATGGATCGCTATTGGTCTCAAGTTGGAAATCTGCTGCTAAGCACCGATACGTATTCTGCGGCAACTGCACTTGAGATCCAGTCCAAGTTATTGGTTTATCGTGTTACTATCTTATATCATAACTTCAACAAACATAAGGTGCGATTGTAGCCAAATATTAAAACAGGCAAAGTATGTATAAAAATGCGATAAAACATGTATAAAACAGCGGCAACGAACAATCACTACCCTACCGATTCTTCAAATACAGCGTGTGCTCACTCATGCCAGCTTAATAATAGATCACGCTGCCGTGCTTTGGCGGTGAATTTCGCTCCAACACATTTGCCGCGACCCTACTCAGTAACAGTTTAGGCCTAGGTTCGATCTCCCGGAGTGTGTGCTTTACTCGTCAGAAAATCCGTTAAAGTTCTAAAAGCCCGTCAGACCAACATCGATAGTCAGTCCTAAAAAAAGCAATGCTCTCTTTTGTACTATAAAATAGATCAGGAGTATCAGAATATCCTGATACAATCTTTACTTGATCGTAGTATACAGTTGATTAGCATATAGAATATGGTTAAATTAGCTCTAATAAATAGTTTTGACGTATTTTGACACGACCCATAATCCTAATTAACACCTAACTGCATATGATCAGAATATTAAAATTTATTTAGTTGGAGTAACGATTTTAACTAAGATGTGTTCTGGCAGTTTCATTTGAGAGCCAGTCTCTCTGGATTTAGCGTATTCAATCTTTGCATCGTCATTAAATAACAAGCGAGACTGTATTCAACATGTTCAGAATAAAAGAAAGTAGAATTCGATTCAAAATAATAAAAAAAGTAACGACAAACACCGATAATAGTTCATACGGCATACGATACGAATAACTTTAAGCAGGTGTTCGGTTAATTACATAGAAGAAACGTATTCAGCCAAACCTGTGATTGTCGACTGAAAATCCAAATAAGATCTCAATTTTTTACTTGAATATCATTCGTAGTAATCAATGTTCGCATTATGATTGAGTGCCTATATCCGCTTCGTAAGCAATTTAATGATGCAGAGACCGTATAGTACCAACTTCGGCGAATAAAAGCGTACGCGTTCGTAATGAGATCTGTTTTAATAATTTTGTCCATAAATTATAAATAAATATGTATTACATTTTTTGTTTGTTATATAATTAAACTTGTTAAGAAAATATACGTAGTAACATTTTTATTGTTACGTATTTTTAAATTAAATACTTACATTAATTTTGCACCAAATTGTAAATCTTTATGTTCTCGTTGTTTCCACTAAGTAAAATGTAGAAAATAACTCATATGTGCGAAGTTAAAGTCCATCAAACCCAGAAGCGAAGAGTGTAACTGTCTGTAGAATTTTTTCTCGTATTCTCTTTCCATTTATATGCAATTTACAATTAATTATTAACCCGATTACCATCAAATCGCTCATGCTATTACGGTGTGCTTCATCATAAGTCAGGCATATAGGGCATTGATCTATCGTATAATGATAGGCACGCGTTGAATATAGGCAGTATTAATTGATTAAAATAGTTGTGTTAGTTCAACTATTTATAGGTTTTAGCATTTGATATTTCATTTTTTTTTATATCACAGAAGGCAAACGAACTGGTGGGTCACCTGATGTTAAGTGATCACCACCGTCCATAGACACTTGTAACACCAGAGAAGTCGCAAGTGCGTTGCCAGCCTGTGTTTGGGGGAGGGGAGATGGGGAAGACGGGCTTCCGGCGCTCTCTCAAAATTTAATTTCACATCTATTAGTGCAGATGAAATAATAAGGATATTTAAACTCTTAAACATGAAACATACCGAAGACATTTGGGGAAGGTCGGTAATAGTAGTACAGTCCTTAATTATCAATATTTCATCATATTTGGCTAATATACACTCATCAAAAAAGTCTGAGCAACATGTACTAATTTAAATTTTAGGATGGTTCTTCACATTATAACGTTGTATTTTATTTTTAAAATAATATCTTTAGGGTTCTATGATGTAAAAATAACAGCTGTTGTCTTTATAAGTTCTTTTAATAACAGAAAAAAACAATATTAGAATATACTGTAGAAACTAAGATACATAAGAAACTAAACATTTTTCTTACAAAATGTAATTTCTAAAGAAAATGTATTTATTGTGAAAGAATAGAACAATTTAATACAAAGTATGGTCTCCTCTGCTATTCAGAACTTGTCGGCAACGATTATTCATTGAATTAATGAAACTGTTTATGTCATCTTGTGGTATTCGCTCCCAATGGAATTGTAGCAAATCCTTCAGCTGTTGGGTTGTTGTCGCTCCATCCAAGTCCTTTAAAACACGTCTCTGGAGCATGTCCCATGCGTGCTCTATGGGGTTGAGATCGGGCGATTGTGCAGGCCAGGGCAATACTCAGATGTTCTCTATTGCAAAGTATTCACTGGTTCGCCGAGCTGTATGTGAACGCGCATTGTCATGCATTAACCTAAAATCGGAGCCAAAAGTTTGTGCAAATGGGTAGACATAAGGTCTGAGAATATCCTCAATGTAATTTTCAGCATTCATGTTTCCATTTACAAAAACGAACTCAGTTTGCCTGTTCTTCATAATACCCGCCCATAACATAACTGTTGAGCCGCTGTATGGATGAACTTCCTGAAACCAAAAATAGACGAGCCTTTTCCATACAAATCCGATTCCCAGAAGTGAAAATAGTGTGTAACCTATAACCTTCCTCGATAAATAGGCTATATAGACTGAAATTATTTTTCAAATCGGACCAGTAGTTCCTGAGCAAACATATAAACTATAATATTAGTTAGAAGTATAGATAATATTCAAATTATAACTAATCAAAGATTATAGCCAGTTTTTATTTTAAGTAACGCAAGTTTTAACATTGTCATGTTTTGTATATTTTACAGTCACTGCACAAAACGTAAGGAATTCGTATTTTTATATGTTTAATATCGTATTTGATCCAATGTACAAACTCCGACGGACCGTGAATAGCAGATCATTTTTATACAATTTTTTTTAACTACACTACTAAATTAATTTAAATAAATTTATTGCACTAATGTATGTGCAGTCGCCTGTGATATGTGAAAATATGTAAATCCCGATTTTTTTTTTATAAATCAAATTTATTCTTTGACGGAATTAGCTGAGATATTTTGAAGGTGGTAGAGCTACGTTGTAGCTACACACATCAAAAAAGTCTAAACAACATGCGTGATATTACAAATTTTACCATTTATATGAATTAATTTCTAAGTCATGTTGTTTAGACTTTTTTGATGTGTGTAGCTACAACGTAGCTCTACCACCTTCAAAATATCTCAGCTAATTCCGTCAAAGAATAAATTTGATTTATAAAAAAAAAATCGGGATTTACATATTTTCACATATCACAGGCGACTGCACATACATTAGTGCAATAAATTTATTTAAATTAATTTAGTAGTGTAGTTAAAAAAAATTGTATAAAAATGATCTGCTATTCACGGTCCGTCGGAGTTTGTACATTGGATCAAATACGATATTAAACATATAAAAATACGAATTCCTTACGTTTTGTGCAGTGACTGTAAAATATACAAAACATGACAATGTTAAAACTTGCGTTACTTAAAATAAAAACTGGCTATAATCTTTGATTAGTTATAATTTGAATATTATCTATACTTCTAACTAATATTATAGTTTATATGTTTGCTCAGGAACTACTGGTCCGATTTGAAAAATAATTTCAGTCTATATAGCCTATTTATCGAGGAAGGTTATAGGTTACACACTATTTTCACTTCTGGGAATCGGATTTGTATGGAAAAGGCTCGTCTATTTTTGGTTATCAATCCACTTTCTAGATGGCACTGTTATATAATTTTTTTGGCAAGTTTGATAACAAAAGATGGTGGACGACAATAATTTTGACATTTTGAAATTCTTGTCTCCCACAAACAATTTTATCTATCTCCGGATCTATTTATAATCATTGACTCCTGCATATACATACTTGGATTTAGATATGCCTTACGATGAATATATTCATTACAAATAAAAATGATCAAAAGCTTGTATACGATTTACGTAGTACCGCTGTATGCATACATACATAGTTATAAATGTACATTTATAACTAACAATATTAGTTCGAAACTCGTATTATAGAGGCGCTGATTGAAAAGAACGATTGCGACCTCTATTTATATAACGTACTCTGTGATAGGTTATACCATCACTCTAAGCTCAATAAGCTCGGAGCGCCAATAATGAATGTTTCAAAATCGAGGTTAACGTATTGTATTATTTAAAAAATATTTTCACCTTCAACGTAAACGAAGTCGCGAGTTAAAGTTAGCGTTAGCCCAAAGTCGCGGGCAGAAGTTAGTATTTCATAATAATCCATGTGTACGTATAATTAAGTCATTAATTGATAATATAGTGGCCCTTAATAAGTATGATTTATATTTGCTTGTAACGCCTCTGCAGAAGGCGGTACCAGTCAGCCGCGGCCAATGTGATGGGAATAACGGTCGGTAAAGGTGTTACGATCCCCACCTTCTGACCAACGCTACTGTTTAACTGTACTTATACGGTGTAATATTTCGCCAATTGACTTGCAAATTCATCTGATAGTTAAACCATTTTTTGCAGTCACTTCTATTTCAATTTTAACACGGCACAATAGCTATATCCTTATCTATACTTCTATACTTACTAATAATATAAAGATGAAGAGTTTGTTTGCTTGTACGCGCTAATCTCAGGAACTACTGGTTTTTTTTTTTCTCGAACCACTACGCTATTGACCTAGCAAGGTCTTAACAGCTTCACCGGACTACTAAGGCGAGCGCTGAAGGCACTCAGCCGATTGAAACTACTGGTCCAATTTGAAAAACTATTTCAATGTTAGGTGTAGCTCATTTATTGAGGAAGGCTATAGGATATATGTGATCGTGTTGAGGCCAATAGGAGCGACGCATTAAGTTTTAGCTCAAAGTAAATATTTCACGCGGATGAAATCGCGGGCAGAAGCTAGTGTATTATAAATAGAAAATGTGGAAATGGTAAAGAATATCTCCCTCCTCTGTTTGGGAGACGATTTTTATTTTTTAAGTTATACTTCTTTTAGAGCGTTAGGGAAAAATGATAAGAGTAAATTTTTACGATGCGCACGCACACCGTCACGAAAAACCGACATCCTGAAGTTATTACAATGCGCGCGCACACCGTCACGAAAAACCGACACCCTGAAGTTAGCTATAGTGATCTTTTTCTATTGTTAGTGTCGTTTTTTCTACAAACGTAGAATAAGGCGAGAGATAAAATTTTTGAAAAGATTTTTATCTTGTTACACCAAAGAAGTATAACTTCTAACGCGTGTACATAACTATACACACTTTTTTTCATTCTTTTTTTATTTTGTAGCTATTGACGAGCTTTAGTATTATCAATAAAATTTTGGAAAAAGTTATTTTTCTTCTCTATGGTCGAAATTCGACGATTCGATTCGAGGAGGAGCGCTCATAGATATAATTCATCTGTGGGTGTGTATGTGGAGTTTTTGGCGGGATCTTGGAATGCCATGTAGTGGTCTTTATATTTTATCTATAATCTTGTGTTATTTGGTTCTATATTGTGTAATGTTGGTGGTGCTTTACGTAATATAGTTTGGTTATTGTGCACGAGTGAAATGGATCGGAAATAATACCGCTGAGCATGGATTCTTACTTCATTGAAATTATATCAAGAAACTTCTAATATCGATACTCACTTGACAATGGCAGTAATAGTCTACTAGAAGACTGGTTGCCAAAAATAAAATAGAAGAAGAAGAAGTCTATATGTGACTGAACTCCTAAACGACCGGACCGATTTCAATGAATTTCTTCTGTGTGTTCAAGTGGGCCTCTGATTTAAATTTAACAATGAATCCTGTAGGTGGCGCTACCATCTAATTACATTATTTTTTCATAATCACAACAGGATAACGTTTGCCAGGCATAAAATAAAGTCGCTTTTCGTGCTTGCTTGTGTGTTACCTTAGTTTATCTAAACGCATTTTGATACAATTCTCCCTGATATTTAGAGAATTTCTTCCGGAAGGTTTATATGTATAATACTTGAATAGTATAGTTATGTAAAGTAAAAAAAAGTCGAAGTATTCTAATAAAGTCGTAAGTAAAGTAAATAACAAATCTTAATGGGTACATAGAAATAATGTGCTATAGAATTGTACTTCGAAAATACCCTAAAAAAAAGTCCGCGTTAGTACATGTCTATCTCATAGAATAACCTAAAGTAGTTATTTACATGTTGTACATGCTATTAAACATATTGTTACATACGACTTTATTTGGACAAATATACCGAAGTACACAAAAAGAGTTGGTATACCAAAGCGTATTTAAATGGAGAAATGCAGAAGTTCCATCAATTTTTATACCATTCGATAAATCTCCATGAAAATTCATATGTATAGAATGATCAGGGCGAATATTAATAGAATATTAATTTTCCTATAACTGGAGAATTTAGTACAACAAATAACAACAGCACAAAAATAATAACTGTTGAATTATGAACGCAACATTTTCCAATTTGTAAATTAAATGTTGGTTGGCGCCACTGTGTCAATAATATCTTGTTTTACCATTGTCTGATTCCATTTTTTTTTTAATTATGGCAAGGCGTGACTTACGCATCTGCCAGTGTCTTCTTTTATAAGTATATAGTAAGTACTATGTTTTCAATGTTTTTCCTGTGCCCTTCTTGTCTATGAATGTTCTCTCTGTGTGTTTCAAATAAAATATAGTTGATTAGAAAACAATATTTTCATTAGTTATACTAAAGTTACCAAAAATCCTACATGGTAGCAGATATTTTAACAAAGAAGACAGACTACATTGCAAGAACACCTATAATGTGTAAGGAAAATGGATTTGCATTCAAAAGGAAGTGTTGGATTATGAACGCAACAATTTCTTCTTCTATTTTATTTTTGGCAACCAGTCTTCTAGTAGACTATTACTGTCATTGTCAAATGAGTATCGATATTACAAGTTTATTGATATAATTACAATGAACTAACAAGATGGTGGCCATCTTGTTAAAACTTTACATGGAGTTTTTGTGGCATCTCAGAATTCATTGTCCGTGGTATTATTTTCCATTCACTTCACTTATGCACAATAAACAAACTATATTACATAAAACACCACCAATTTTACACAATATAGAGTCAAGTAACACAAGATTATGAATAAAATATAAAATCCACAACATGACACCAAAATCCCGACAAAAACTCCTACCCAGAATTGTGACAAATTGTTACATAATTATTCGACTCGCGCCATTATTGCACTCCAACAATTTCTTATTGGTAAATTAAGTGTTGGTTGGCGCTACTGTGTCAATACTTTGTTTTACATTGTCTGTGCCCTTCTTGTCTATGAATGTTCTCTCTGTGTGTTTTAAATAGAATATAATTGACTGTAAAACATTTTTCTCATTATATTAAAGTGACTAAAAATCCTACAATGACCAACGGAAATATTACTTGACAATATATAATTTAATAAAATATATTCAGCAAAATGAAATATTACATTTAAATGCCGGGTGTAACATAATTAGAATGATTATAAATGTAGTTTGTACACATAACTTCTGTGTTAATTTAACGTTTTGAACAATAATCCATTGAAGATACTTACAATTATGACTGTATAATTAATAAGTGCGATGCGCACGCGCCGGCTGCGGCCGTTATTTCGGTGTATGGTACCTATTGCGGCAATTCTGTAACGGCATCACATAACGGATGATATTTTATTATACACGCGATTTTATTAAATACCTCTTGAAATATATGGATCGTGTTATTGTACTATGACGGTTTAAGTTATCGGAATTTGCGGTTACCGTTAAAATAGAGGGTGTACATTAAACTGGTAGTTAATTATTATTTTTAATTCGACTCAACCTATCGAACTTTATTTTTAGTGGATAAACGCGAGAAGGATTTCTTTTTTAAAACAACACGTTTTGCAACGTGTAAGTTTGTTTTCTATTAAATCTTTTTTTTATAATATAGGAGGCAAACGAACAGATAGGTCACCTGATGTTAAGTGATCACCACCGTCCATAGACATTTGCAACATGAGGAGAGTCGCAAGCGCGTTGCTAGCCTGTGTTGGGGCGGTGGAGAGGAAGGGTAGAAGGAAGGGGAAGGGGAGGGTAGGTCTCCGGCGCTCTCACTCATAGATAAGATACTATATACTGAGACTCTCACTGACCGAACGAAACGCAACAATGCAAACACTGTTACTTCACGTCGGTTTTCTGTGAGAGCGTGGTACTACCCTGGGCGAGCCGACCCATTCATGCTGAAACCAGTAATAGCTTCAGCGTGGCTCTACCGTCTACAAGCCGCTACCGCTCTTTTTAACCGACTTCAAAAAAAGGAGGAGGTTATCAATTCGTCTGTATTTTTTTTTTCGTAAATATATTACTTCTGCTAAAATTCGGACCGCTATCGCTGGCGGAGCATTTTTGGCAAGATTTATGTATACGGCTTTTCTCTAATATTGTTTACTTCGGTAATGGTCACTTTTATTGTCACAATCCATCGGTTAGTTTTATTTTATTCGCATCCTACGTTATGGATTATTTTCACTTTAATGCTACGAGGCGTTTAATAGCTCAGTAAATAGATACGAGAGCCATATCTTTTGGGAGTAAATATTCTTTATTTGTATTAATAGACTAGCTTTTGCTCGCGGCTTCGCTTGTGTTAATATAGATTATAAATGTAAAAATATTCTTAGTTTCTCAATGATAATGAAGTTTTTTTGATAGGGTATATAATTGTTGAAATCGGCTGTATTTTTTTTTAATTTATTCATTAGAACCAAAAAATCGAATCTTTAAAATAATAAGTTAATTCTTCCTTCTTTACCTCATTTTTCAAAATTAAAGGAAATTAATGGAGAAGTTTTGAAAAAAGGTACCTAAGTCGTTGTTTTTTTTTTCGAATACGCAATATTCCCTCCGTGTTTCAGGACTTTGTACGCGTAATAATTCGGAACAAATTTATTGCAAATAGGTATGTGATGTAAGACATATAATCATTGAATGGTATTTTTATACAAAATTAGAAGAGATATATATAAATAAAGTAAATTTTCAAAAAAAAGTATTAACCGACTTCAATATCGACCAATAACCCATAAGGCACTAAAAATCGGAAAATAAATAGTTTATCAAAAATAAAACTTATGAATATGTGTGCTACCTAGAGATGTACTGGAAGTCGTTACCAACCAAAATTTTTGTATTACAGCGACGCGAGATTGGACTTAAACTTTGTTTAGATGATATGATTTTCGGTTTGGTTGGCACCGACTTCCAATACATCTCTAGGTAGCACACATATTCATATGTTTTATTTAATTTGGTTAATTTGATAAACTATTTATTTTCCGCTTTTTAGTGCCTTATGGGTTTTTGACTGATATTGAAGTCGGTTAATACTTTTTTTTGAAAATTTACTTTATTCTTCTTCTTCTCGATGCCTGGGGTGTTTTCCGAACCGGTGGTAATTTTGACGTTCATAAGTGCCTTATTAGGGCCAAAACTGAATAAAGTAGTTTTGATTTGATTTTTCATGATAAATATTAATTTACCTTACATATACATTTTTTTAAATGAATAAATATTATTTGAAAGTTATATAACAATGGTATATTTAATGAGATTTTTTTGCAGAAACACGACTTCGCAAAAGTATGAACTTGGATAGTATAGTGGTGGCATGTGCACACTAGTGGGAAGTGTAGCATTTAATAGAAAAAAAAAAACAGAAAAAGGTAACCCCGCGATGTTTTCTTCCGGGAACTCGAGCTTCCATCAGTCGTCTACAAAATTGACGTCTATGAACGATTGTTAAAAATACTGCCATTTCTTAGTAACACACAAGTATATATATATATATATATATATA